>JAMQGT020011144.1:0-26124 GCA_024447675.2 Pterophyllum scalare
AATTGTGTGGGTGAAAATCACCCGGCTTTAGCGTTCTGGGTTAAGGGTCTTTTGGAGCCCTAGCGTGATCCATACCTCTAGACATCTGACCCAATGTTCCTGCTTCATTCCCACCTTCAACTTAATGCTCGCAGTAGGGGTGAAAGCTAATGCTTAGAGTCTACAGTTATTTCAAAATAACCCCCTCCCCTCCCAACTTCACCTGTGTGGTGTTATTTTTTTTCAAGGACAGACTCCCAACTTGGATATCTTAGGACCATAAATATCTTTAGAGGTACTAAACCAACCAGACCAACATTATCAATCCTAGAGATGTTAGCTTGGCTAAAAATCAAAGAGAAGTTATTTTCTTTCATTAAAAAAAAGAAAAAAATAATTTAAATCAGAAAAAAACACAAAGGGACAGTTTTATATACAATTCTTGGAAAGTCACAAGTATAACACAGTAGCAGTAAAGTTCTGTGGTTGGGTCATTGTTAATATTTAACTAAATGAAATGCTGGATTAGTTTTGTCAACATTTCATTTAAAACAGGTTAACTTGTATGGGTAACCTGGGGTTACTGCTAGTTAGGCTCAAACTCCATCACTTTGTTCCCCCTGCAATGAAGTTGATCTCATCTTTGTTGATATGACCTTACCAATGTCAGAAGGACTTGTTCTCCACTTGTGGAGGAGAGTGTGGTGAGACGTCCAACAGCAGGTCCTCAGAAAATAGGAAATGGGAACGTCATACTTGCTGCCAGCTAGCTGTGATTGTGATATACATTGAAGAGTCCATTAAAACTAAATGCATGTGTTTGGTATATAAAAAGTGTAGAGTTGGAGATCAGAGGAAGGAGGGATAAATTGATGTGCCTTCTACTGGCCAAAAGGAAGAATGCAGGCTTGAGTGCCTTTGGAAGTGGGTCCACACCCACTCATTTTATATACAGTCAGTGTTCTGCATATAATTCAGGGTGGGAGGCTTTGTTTGCAACAGTTTGGTTGGTGGTCTCCCTGACCTATAAAGGGTCACCTCGTTTCCAGAGTAGCTTGTGAATTTGAACATTACTGTGTATTTACTGCAGTTGATTGACAGTCAACAAGGACAAGCTTAAGCAATCCCCTCCAGCAAAAAGCTATAACAGTGCATGCTAGGTGTGGTTAACATTTTATAAAACATTTAAGCAGTATGGAAATATGAGCTTGTTAAGGTTTTTATACAAGATGTGACATGCTAGCATTTAACTCTTCAGAGTAATCTATCGTGACTCTGAGTACATATTTTTCTAAATGTTGGGCTTCATGAAAGAGTATTATTAAGAAGGAAATATAAAGATCAACAATTTACAGATCTACTTCACAGAGCAAATGGGGGGGGCAGATTTGGCCCCATGTTTTTGACAAAATCCTGTTTGACTTTTTTTTTTTTTTGAGTTCCACGGCAGAATTGAACTGTGTGGGTCTTTGTATTATCATCTCTGCGCATCTCTCCCAGCTGGTGAATTTGTCCACTGAAAGCAATTCCACTTTTCTTCATGTAATGCCGTCACATGGTTCTGAAGGTAACGACTGCTCCAGTGTTGTTCTCACACTTCACCAGAATGTGTATTTCCAGTTTCAGACCAAAACACCACACAGATAATGTTTTGTACCGCACCTGTATATCCGTGGTTTGGAGCTTGGTTTGGCCTGTTTCAGTGTCTGGAACTGGAATGGCTGCTGCATCTGCCCCTTTCACAAAGACCTCTGTACATGATGGTGGGAAGCAGCCAAGCAGTACACTGCTGTGTACACTGCTGTGCCATAGTCCTGAATGAGACACTCCATGGCTTCTCACTTTACTTGTAAATAAGGCCTAATTGTCAGCTTACACTTTAATTTTCACATATCTTAATGTTGTGGTTTTTCATACAATGTCACACTTACAAAACCCCAGATTTCTGGGGAGGAGAGCAGAGCAGCTAAGCTCAAGCTTTTCTGTGTAGTTTGTGGGCTAAAGATAATATTTCAGAGTAATTCTATTGTCTGATTACAGGAATATGTACATGAAAACAGATTTATTGTGACAATAACACACACTCAGTACTCTTTGTTGTTCAGCATTTCATTTCCCCAGCACTCTGACTTGTGTGCATATGAACATAGTTACATGACTGACATCAGCCCCACTAGACCCTAATATGGTTGTCAATGCAAGATTGTCATCTGAGCTATTTCACAGCTGTATTTGCTTCACAGCCCTCTGGGGTCCGAGGTATATTTGGCTGTTTTTGCCTACTTTTGGTTTCACTTTTATAGTTGACCTTAGAAACTGTTTGCCTTGCCTTGTTTGGTATCATTTTTTTCAGCACCACCTCATGTATGTGACTGTATAGTTATTCTTTCATTTTGACATACTGTATTAACACATTGGACTTAAAATCACATAAAAACATAAAATAAATATAAATATAAAATCAGAGTAGAAAATTTTTAAAACTTTTTTTTACTGTAAAAATCACAAACATGCTTAACAAACTATTTTTACAACTTAAATTGCAAATATAAGTTGTAAAATTTCAAAAGTTTTGTAAAAATATAGTAAATAAAAAAGTTATATACAACTATTCACATTAAAATGCAGGAATGGCCTCAGGCGGTGTTTTTTTTTGTTTTGTTTTTTTTTGGGGGGGGGTTGTACAACTATTTGCAGAGCAATCAGGACTCACATTAAGATGTCACACAAGTTATTTATGCCACCTCAAAAAAAGTTTCTGTCCTCCACAAGACTGAGGAGGCCATCACAGGCAAAACTTGCCATCAATGTTGTCTATTTTACCACGTTTTCACCTGTTCCTCAGCAGCCAAATGCACCCAAATGCAACGTGTTACTGCATAATTTTCTGATTGGTTGGTATGGTGCATTTTTCCACCAATAGGAAATGGGTTGTCCGGAGATATTTTGTTTTGCTTTGTTTTTATTACCAAGCACTTCCTGTTAGTGAAACTCCCATTTTTGCTGTGAGGACAATATACAGGAAAAAGAATAGTGTAAATTATTGGGCATAACTCTGGTTTTACTTGGCCTATCAACACAAGTCGTCTGCGCTTTCAGTTCATGTTGGGCAGCAACGTCCCGATGCTACGTCATCTCAAATCTGCGATGTCATTTTGATGCGCCGATGCCTTCATGGACCCTGGAGGTTGAGCATCTCACAGCGGAGGAACCTTTTATTAGATCATATATATCCTTGGAAATAATATTGCCTTTCCTCAAAGAGAAAAGAGCTGAATTAAAAAACAAACAAACAAACAACAACAACAACAAAATGTTTGGCTGCTGACAGTTCTCAGCAGTACAGTTAGCATACATGTTAGTAGCATTCTATGGTGCTCTCCTTCCACAGGGAGAAGTGGGCAATGATGGGGCAAAACTGTGGTTGAATTTTAGTTCATTCTATTGGTTACCTGCATAGAAAGAAGGGGAACTTTTTCTGGTTTGTAAAGCTGGGAGGCAATCTTTCTGTTGGGGCTGGAAGCAAGGCTATTTTAGTTACCTAAAATAAAACTAAAAGTTAAAACTAGGTGTAAAAAAAACAAAACAACATTTTATTTAACTAAAATAAAAATAAAAACTAGTAAAAAAACATTTAAACAAACTGAAATGATTTTGTTAACTTGGAAAACTAATAAAAATAGATAAAATATTAAGGATATATACTTAGTTCTAGCCTTTGTCACTTTGGTAAAATTTGTTTTCACAGCTTGTCTGATGAGGCTCTGATGTTTACTGAGACTCTGGATGTCTACAACACTGTGAGTCAACTGCCTTCAAAAAGTGTTGGGTTTTTATTGCAATAATTATGCTGATTTAGCTAAATCTTGCCTTGACATATACCCTCCATACAACATTAATTAAAAAGCCTAAATATAACACTTAAACTAATATAAACTAAACACTTTCATTTTCGTAGCTGACACAAGGTTTAAAAAAATCTCATTACCTATAAAAGTAGATTTTCAGATAGATGCCCTTTAAATTCTAGAAGTTGCAAGGTACAGCCTTCAGGGATTAAACTTGTTTTCAAGCAACTCTCACCGCTGATAGATCAGACCGAGGAAGATTTTTAGAGGAAACGTCGACATGCTGAACTCTTTTTCCTTTAACCAATTCTGACCACTGCATGTGGCATGGCAGGGTGTATTCACCTGCTGGAAGAGGCCACAACCAACAGGGAATACTGTTGACATGAAAGGGTGTATGTGGCCTGCGACAATCATTAATTAGTAATTAGTACATGTCCATTCGTTAACCCAAGACTTCCCAGCAGATCATTTCCCAGAACATCCCAATGCTTCCAGTGGCTTCCTTTCTTCATATAGCACATTGTGTTGCCCTCTGTTCACTAGGTAAAAGGAACAGCCATCCGCTTTATGTAAAAGAAAGTGTGATTCTTCAGTACAGGTCTATAGTATGAAGCATGATTTTAGCTTATCCAGGCAACTTTGGCGTTTTCTATAATACGGAGCTGGCACACTTTTCACGGGGGTAAATCACCATAGAAACTTATGCTGTGAACCTAACCTGCTCTGCAGGTTAGGTTCCATATTAGAGATCCTCTGGTGTGAAATCACCGCCTACTGAGCGTATGTTTGAATTCTGTTTTTATATTTAATCCTTACTCCCAAACCCTTAAACAGCAGCGAGTCAGCCGCTGGGAGAGTGAAAACTAAAACTGTCAGAAGCAGGTTATGTTCAGAGCGTCAGTTTCAAATCAGCTGGAAGCGCCTTGTTTTCACTGAGTCTTTTATTTAAAGAATGTTTTAAGCACAATATAGATTCTCTGATGGGGGAATATGTTTTATATGTGCAGCTTGTTAAGCTGTACCTTACTAAAACCACTGAATAAAGCACAGCTGTGTATCGCCTTTTCTCAGGAATGTATGTGTATTAATTTGTGATTTAGGAAATGCATAAAATTTTATACTTGATTATAACCTGCTGCTTGGTGTCTTTGACACTGCTGGAAACACAGACACACACCAAGAACACCTGTTCAATCAGTCCCATTCTTTCACTTTGGTCTCCAATTTCCCCATCCCCTTTATCCGGCTGTGGGAGGGTAGCCTTAACTGTTTAAATGCATCCAGTTTAAAGTTTCAGAGCTCTAATGTGCAGCTGTCACCTGAGAAATAAACAGCAGGACTGAGAGTGCACTCTCAGTCGTAATAAAGTTATTAACTGCAATTAAAATGTTTGTTTTTCCCCACTCTGTGCATTAAATCACCAGATTAATGATTTTCTGCAGCTTTCATGTGTTGTCCTTGCAATTTACTGTTATATTTTAATGTTCTTTGTAGATTTGTAGATTTACCATTTGATAATGTCTCTGGTGTAGGTGGCATAGGGATGATTTTCTGTGGAAGAAAAGTGAAACCTGTGAAACATCCCTTTTAGTTTGATCAGATACTGACAACACTACCCCTTTCATGTGAACATGTGGGGGGAACCCAGGGTTAACTTACAGAGCTGCTAACCAGCTTAGTGTGACCATTTATCCTGATCACCAGTGTTAGGGTAAGTGAATCCAGATAGCAGAATAATACCTGGGTATGTTGAACTTGCTTCATAGCATTCTTACACTGCTTTGTAGTGTAGTTCTGATACTCGCATTCCCATATCTGTGCTTTCAATGGTGAACTGGGCTCATCATGAGCATTTTGGCTTGTGTGAGGCTATGCAGCCCCATATAGATCATGCTGCTGTGCACTGCGTTCACTATGTGTGACACTTTTTCATCAAAGGTAGTTTTAAGGTTTTAACGTTCTTCAGCGTTTGTTTCTTGCAGTGGGTGAGAAGAGGTTGTTGTGGCAGAACAACTCATGGCTGCTTCACAATGATAATGTCCCTGCTCACAATTTTTTGAGCATCAAATAGTTCCTGGCCAAGAAGAACATTGCTGTGTTGGAGCAATCTCCCATTCACCCAAACTGGCTCCATGTAAGTTTTTATTCTTCTCCAAGCCCAAGCTCAAGGGGTTTATACAGAACATCAGTAACTGCAGAGGCTGTGATGTGACAGCAGGAGACTTGAGTGTGTCACTAGCAGAGAAACATTTCTTTGCTTGCTTTGAGACACCACAGGAACACTCATCTGCCACGCTCATTCGCTAACGACACCACAGTGGTGGGACTCATTTAAAGGGGAGATGAGGCAGCCTACAAAGCGGAGGTCCTGAATTTGACAGCCTGGTGTTCAGAGAATCGCCTGACACTGAACACCATGAAAACCAAAGAAATCATGCTGGACTTCAGGAAACACAAAACTGACCCAGACCCCCTTTAATGGCGAGTGTGTGGAGAGGGTCCACACCTTCAGGTCTCTTGTTGTCCTCAGCTCTGCTGATCTCTCTTGGTCAGATAACATCACAGCTGTTATGAAGAAGGCTCAGCAGTGAGGGTCCTCAGTAAGAACAACTTAGACTCAAACCTGCTGCTGACCTTCTACCGCTCATCCATTGAGAGCCTGCTGACGTACTGTATCACAGTATGGTACAGCAGCTGCACTGAGGCAGACGGGGGGCTTCAGAGGGTAGTCAAGACAGCACAAAGAATCGTTGGCTGCCCTCTCCCCTCCCTGATGGACACCTACACCTCCCACTCCCTCAGCAGAGCCAAAAACATCATCAAGGACAGCTCACACCCTGACTTTGAACTGTTTGACCTGCTGACCTGTGGCAGGTGCTACAGGTGCATCAAAGCCAGAACAAACAGACTCAAGAACAGTTTTTTTGCCAAAGCAATCACCATCCTGAACTCACACACTCACCCACTCTAACTGTGCAATATTATATTATTTATACTGAACTCCTATAATGTGCAATATCCATTCACCAAAGTGCAATACTCACCCATCTTCATGTTTATATGTATTTATTTATCTATTTTTTAATTTTTTTTATACATTCTATTTCATTTTATATATTTATGTGTGGACTTTCCACAGTGTGGAACTGAAACAGGAGTGGCCTTCCAACCTCATTGTACATTCTGTATAGTGACAAACATATTCTATTCTATTCTGTTCTATTATCAAGGGGACCCATTTTGAAGACACAAATGACATTAAAAAGGCCATGACAATACAATCTGCCTGAAGATCCCAGGGGAATCATTCCAGGAGTGCATGGAGACATGGCAGAGAAGGATGTGAAAGTGTGGATGGATGTGAAACTCCAGGGGAATAACTTCAAAAGGGAAAACCTGTAGTTTATAGTTTGGATTTGAAATATATCTTTTTTGACACCCATTCTGGAACTTTTTTGAAACAAAAAGTGCAGAATGTTAGAAAGTGGTGTAATTTTTATAGCAGTTGTTCTAAGCCTGTAAGTTCCCTGCTGTCCACCACTCATTAGACAGCAATAATGATTGGAGTCAAGAACCATACTGCCTTGAGTGGAGTTGCCCTGGAACAGGTCCAGCTTCACTGCTTCCTTCTTTCACATTCATCAGGCATGTCAAAATGTCATAAACTCTAGTCAGGAAGATTTCTGAGTCATTGAATAAACACAAAGTGTTTCTGACAGCTGTAAGAGAATTTTTAATTCTGTAAATGCTAACAGAGATAGTTTCACTTCTTTTCTCCTTAAACCAAACAAAAACATGAAACAGGAGATCCTCTCATATGAAATTGGTATAGCAGACATTCAACTGTGTGGTCATTCATGTCTGACTGTTTCCCATTCGTCCATCAAATTTTCTATCTTCTCTTCAAACTGCAGAAAAATTTAGCAAGCATATTGAATGTTATTTCATCTCTGTTGTGAAAAGGTCACTGACCAAAAAGTTAAGAAATTTGTCAATCATCTACATACTGTAGTTAACATAAGTGTAAGTGTAAGGTGCAACAATTCTTACTCACAGTGTACTTCATGCTTCTTTGTCCCCCCTTGACGTAAATGATAATTATGTCTCACGGCTTTCTGTAGATAAGCATGTTTTAACGAAGTACTAACAACCACAACTTGCACGCACAGATTTATATATTTTACTTGTTTGTTAATTTTTGTGCTTTCACTTTTCTGGCTGAGTTTTTTGTCTTTATTTTATGACTGTCTCTTCTGCCTTTTTTTTTTTTTTGGCTGTCTAGATGCTATATGTATAAAAACAGGTAGAAGCGTGTGCCTTGCCAGGAGCAACTGCATGCTTGTAGCTATGTAAGTCTGGCAGGTGCATCATGGACCACAACAAGAGTGCCATTTTTGACATGTGGATTCAATCCAGTCATTCCTCGACCACAGTCAATCTACTGAAAAAGGTAGATGTGCTTATTATGGCAGACTTTAAATGAGGACCAGAGCAGTGTGATCATGCTTTGATGTGTTGGTGTTCATTGAAAATATATAGGGACTATCCAGGGTTCAGAACAGGAGGCAGAGTTGAGGTTTTACATGCCTGCAGCTTCTCCCTCCTTCCATCCCCCCAATATCCCATCTCCATAGAGACGGTGCCTGCTCCCAGACCACCAAAAAACTAACCAAAAACCAGCAAAAATAAATAAATAAATATATATATGTGTGTGTGTATTAAAATATTTATATATATATATATATATATACACACACACACACACACACACACACACACACACACACACACACACACACACACACACACACACACACATACATTCATACATAAAATAAGTCGTGTGTAGAACAAGATAGGAATACAACAGAAAAGCAATAAAACAATAGAAAAGCAGCATTCACACAGCAAGTATATTTACATTCCACATATTCTCAGGGAGTGGACCTGTTATGTAAATATCTATTAATTAATAATGCAATTTTATTGCACATGGGTTCTGTTGCACAAGGGTTTGAGGTATTGCAGAAGGAGAATATTGCACTAATTACTGAGGGGAAAGGCACTTGTACAGTTCAGTTTTTGTTGCTCTGTGATTGTTTTATGGGATGTCGGAGCTGGTGAGTTAATGTGATGTGTTTAGGAGTCGGATAGCTAATAGATAGAATCTGTTTTTCACTCTGTTGGTTCTGCATTTCTGGGACCTGGACTGTTTGCTCAGCACAGCCTGCGGGAGCTAGCGATGTCTACCAGCGTGGGCAGAGGGCTACCAGTTACTTTTTCTGCAGTCCTGGTTACTCTCTGCAAAGCTTTCTTCTCTGCAGCAAACCACACCATGATGCTGTGTGTCAACACTGACTCTATGGTGGCCCTGTAAAAAGATAGAAGCAGTTTCTCCTCCAGCTGACACCTACGCAGAACCCACAGAAAGTGGAGCCTTTGCTGAGCCTTTTTGACCAGCATAGATGAGTTGCTTGTTCAGGTCAGGTCATCTGATATTTGTGTCCCTAGGAACTTAAAGGAGGCCACCCTCTCCACACTTTCACCATTGATAGTTAGTGGAGCGTGGTCCTCTTTCTGCCTCCTAAGGTCGATGACCATCTCTTTGGTTTTTGTGGTGTTTAGCTCCAGTTTGTTCTTGGTACACCACTCTATCAGGGCCAGTACACCCTCCCTGTACGCTGACTCGTCACCCCCGTCACCCCCTGTGATCAGTCCGATCAGCAGTTTAAAATTTCCTTGAATGTGGCCTGTGCTGGACCATGAAAGATAATCGACTCTGGTGACTCTGGTGTCGCTAGCTTCATGTTTCTCAAAACAGAGACACCAATAACCAGAATTTGTTCCTCTGCGAGTGTGTTGCTGAGTGGGGAAAAATGGTTAGAGATGTGAATGAGTTGGTGGTGTACCCGGGGCTTCTGTTTAGGACTACGCTTCCTCCTCACAGTCACCCAGCCAACCTGCTTTCCCAGCTGCTAGGGATCTGCTGGGTTAGAGTTTAATGGTGGCTAAGCTACAGTGGTCCATGCTGACTACAAGGGCCTGGCTAGCTACAGGAATCTCCAATTCACTCAGCCTTGCCTCCAGAGCTACAAACAGGCTACATCTGTTACAAGTATCATTAAAGCCACAAGCAGCGATGATCGGGCCCTCGCACCCGGTGAGCGTCGACCCGTGGCGCGCTCGGTGTCACAGCTGGTGCAGGCAAGGCAGGGGAACAGAGACACAGACTTGACACAAGACCAGGACGCAGACCTAAATACAACACATAAGACACTGGGCCACCGGCCCAGGACCATGACACTCGGAGGTTATCGGGGATGAGAGAGTCGAGGACTCACCTGGATGCTGTCAGCCCAGCGGGTTAGTCATTCTTTCCGTCATTCGGCTGCCGAATGTCTCCCGCGTCCACTAGGTAGCGTCCGCAAATGCCTACTAATTAAAGTGTCATGATGCTGTATGTAATGCCTGCACCATCAATGAAAGTGCAATGATCATAGGATGATGATTAACAGTGTACTGCTGATTTCCTGTCACCAGTAGGTGGCATTATGAGTGTGATACAAAGCTGGTAGATAGGTGTGTCCAGAGTCATTCACACTCTCATGAAGTTTGTGAAGTTTGGGACAGATTGGACAATGTATGTTTGAGATGTCAAATTTTATTGTCCTGTGGTATATGATTGAAATTGTTCAGTACATAAGAGAAAAAAACGTCAGGCAAATTGCAGAACGATTGCGTGAATGATTGCAGAATATGTGTGACAATGTTGTGGTTTCTCCATAGAGACATGATGTAGACTTTGACGGGGTGGCCATGGCTGCAGCGTGCAAAATGGGGCATGGGTCTGATTGACTCTTTTTGATCAGGCTGATGTACAGAATGTCTGTAACCAATTTCATGCATTTCTGGGAAACTAAAGGCTTTGCTCTCCATATAAACCAAATACAATATTTTGGGGGGGGGGTGATCATGGCTGCAGAATGCAACATGGGGCATGGATCTGACTGACTTTTTGATCAGGATGTTGTCAAGAATATCTGTAACCAATTTCATATATTTAGGAGAAACTGAATCTTTTGCTTTCCATATAAACTCAGTGCAGTTATTGGGGGAGGGACACGGCTGGAGCGTGCAAAATAGAGCATGGGTCTGATTGACTTTTTTGATCAGGATGATGTCAAGAATGTTGAAACAAATTTTCATGCATTTCAGAGAAACTAATTCTGTGGACGGCCATACAAATTTTCATTTGCTTCTGTAGGGGGTGCTATTGTATCTATAGTCTTGAATCCGTACTTATGGGTTTACCTGGGTCTGTACATGAGTGATTACATTTTTAGGCTGATTGGGCAAAGAATGTGCGAACGAGTGCACAAACAATTTTGTGGCAAGAGAGAAAAACGAAGGCCAAATTCATCGGCCTGGTGTGACAAGTTTAATACTCTGCAAAAAACTTTTGATGACCTACTTGTCTAGATGATGCTGAGCCATTTTGGTCTCACTGGGTCAAATGCCTTAGGAGGAGATGATTCAAATAGTAGGCCTGAAAATGGCAAAAACTGACACCTTAATTTGAAGATGGCTGACTTCCTGTAGGGTTTCGGGTATGGGTCCAAGCATGTCTTAGGATGTTACATGAGCCTGCGCAATTTCAGATATGTAGATAAAATGTAGCTCCAGGGCTATGCAAAAAACATGGTATTTCATGATATTTCCAGGTCCTACTAGGTGGTGCTCTAACGTTTAGGGACTTTGTGTACAGACCCATTCCAAAAAATTAGAATATCATGGAAAAGTTGATTAATTTACATAATTCCATTCAAAAAGTTAAACTTTCATAGATTATAGATTCAGGGCCCACAATTTAAACAAGTTCAAGTATTTATTTGTTTATTTTTACATAATTTGGGGTTCCAGCTCATAAAGCCCACGAAAACAGGATTTCAAAAAATCAGAATACTGTGGCGAAATCAGCCCAAACTACTTCTCAGTTTTTGCAGGAAAAAAAAAGAAATTAGGATCACATCAAATCAATCAAAATATGGTACTTTCAAAACCATATGTCTTCAATACTTGGTTGGGAATCCCTTTGCTTTAATCACTGCCTCAATGCGACGTGGCATTGAGGCAATCAGCCCGTGGCACTGCCTGGGAGTTGTGGAAGCCCAGATTTCCTTGATGCTTGCTATCAGCTCTTCTTTGTTGTTGGGTCTGGTGTGCAAAATTTCACGAGTTTTTGAGACTGCTTAGGCCCTCAAAAAAGCAATTAATTTGCCTGAATAATCAAAAGCAGATACAACAGGGCCTTCACACAGGTTGTGCTCGGGCTGTAATTACTGCTAAAGGAGGCAGAGGAGTAACTAAACGTCTGACACACAGAGCAGGAAAGTGCAGGAGGGACAGGAGAAGAAGCTGCTAGTGAGTGAACTAAGAGAGAAGCAAAAACCTATGCTAAGCTAGCAAATTGCTAAAGACACAGTAAGTGAATAATGCAGATATAATTTGCAAGTGATTTAGCAGAGAGTGTGCGTTGGATACATCATGTGAAGATTACACTTTAATGTATGTTGTGATCTAGATTTGAGTACATTTCTATGGTGCCTATGTATATTATTCAGTATTTACTTGTTCTTTGTATCTACTCACAGCAGCAGGTTAGGGGAATATGTTCACGGTGACTTTAAAATGGATATGTTTATTTACATTTAATCAAAACCTTTCCCTAACTTCCACCATTCCACCCTGGAGGTCCCTGTACTGAGACCAAGCTGTATCTGTAATTAAAGCACAACCTGATGCCATTACCAAGAGTTCTATTACCAGTCCTTAAAATGGGTATAACACATTCATTTCCGTTGCATTGACTTTTCAGAGTTGTAATAAAATATTTTTACAACAGGTTCAATAGCATGAGACCCTACTCCACCTTGGTTAGATTACCCATCTGAAAATGGGGGGTTACTGTGTGAAAAAATAGCTGTAATTCCTAAACAGTTAATGCAATGCTTTTGTTCAACTCCTTGAATTAAAGCTGAGAGTGGGCACTTCAAAAACATCTTTAATGTCTCATTGTCTAACAAGAATTGTCATTGTCAAAATAATTATGGTCCTGACTGTATGCTATGGGGGGGCGATGTTTGCTGGGAGATCAAGTGGATTGATTCCATGCCATTCTAACCCACTGGGATTGGTCTGTTCCTGAATGTCAATGTCCCAGTAGTATGAGGGTCACTGAATCGTTTGAGGGAAGATTGTGGAAAATTTTGAACCAAAATGTTACACTGCTCTGTCTACCACAATCATTAGTAGTCCTAGACTTGGAGAATCAATGGAACAAAGCACTGAAGCTGTTCTGACAGCAACTGTTTCATTACATCTTACTGTGATGGGGTCATACAGTCTTGGGGTGGCTATAGCTTAGAAGTTCTAGTAAACTAGTCAGAAGGTTGGTGGTTTGATCCTCCAGTCTGCCTGCCACTGTATCCTTGGGCAAGACTGAACCCCAAGTTGCTTTCCAATGCATTCAATGGAGTGTGAATGTTAGACAGAAAGCACTTAGGCACAGAAAAAAGTGCTTGCACAAATAAGGTTGAATAAGACATGTTGTATAAAGTGCTGTATAAGAACTGTAATGTTCTTGTTTTATATAAAATACAACATCAAATAGAACATTATGCTAGCTTCAGCTAGCTGTTTATTCATGGGCTCACACGGGATCACCCAGAGGTACTGCCACTTTTTATAACATCGTTCTCTGAATATGTGTGGTCTACTGGGGCTATACCGCCCTCTATGTGTGACACCTTTGTTGGCACTTATCATTACAAGAACCAGTTCATTTACCATTTGTTCTTGGCTTTTGTTGAAAATATTTCTAGTAGAGCATATTACTTGGGTCTGTACTGTGTGTTTCTAGGACTTGTGTGATGGGTCATTCCCTGATGTTTTCCCCCCAAAAAATTACTAACGACAAAATAAAAAAATCCTTCCCTGTTAACTTGAAGGATGATCTAATTTCATATCTGCTACATATTCGCTCTCTCTTTCTCTCTGTCTTTGTCTGTCTCTCTTCCCTGGGTGTCCTCTCCCATCACTCTGATCAGCCCTTTTAATTACTTTTGCTATCGGCCAATCAGCACTCCCTGACACCCCTGGGAGTCTCTGATTGGAAAAGGAAAGGAAATGCAAAGCCTTATGGCAGGCAAGGGGCTCATCAGGAGGGGCTATGGGGAGACTGGGGGCTGTGGTAATATGAGGCCTTTGCCAGTCTATAAGCAGCAGTGCCAGCTCTTCTTTCTGCCTGCTGGGCTGCTAATGTCATAATAAGTGGGCTCTTTCCAGCACTATCCTCCAACGCTTCAGCACAGTTAAAACTGGCTAAATAGGTGCTCAAGGTGTTTGGTCTCATATGCACTGCAAGCCAAGGAAGTTTTGTTTATACAGTTCTGACTTGCTAGACACTTGGTTTCTCTCATAGAATTCTAGAGTTCCATAACTATTAACTCCACCAAAATCAGAAATGGATCAGAGAGGTACAACTGGAAAAGTGAATTTTTACACAGCTGAAAAGATTAATCAACTCATATTGACAGGGAAGGAAGACATTTTTAGCTCCAGAGCTATGTACTTGTGCACCTCGATTTATGAAATTTAGCTCCCATAAAAATGAAGAATAGCACTGATGATAGATGGTCAGATGGTCAGTAGTGGTTTGTTCAGTAGATGGCCTAGTTTTGATTGGTCTGACATGATCTTATGATCAACAGGTACAGAGCAGGTGGGATCATGAGAAAACCCTCACTTGATTTATATGATTTATTTATAACTTCAAGTTTGTCTCTATGTGGGCAGTAGGCTCCTGCTGAGATATAAATGACTCCCTGGAATACCTGATTTAATGCACTTGTGTATACAGTATCGGATGCATGCTAGACTTGGAGAATAGGGCAAAGTTGTAGAGATGTAAAATCTGGTGACTAGGGCAGGTGGTGGGAGTTGAGGTTCTATATATATATATATATATATATATATATATATATATATATATATATAATTTTCCCTTCATGACATTTGACATGACACATGAAATTATTTTGAGGCTTGAGACAGTGGCTGTTGTCACAGGTGGGTGCCAATACAGGATACTATAGATGATGATTCAATTCTGGCATCATACACTTTATTTTATGTGGTCTTTGAGGCCTTTTGGTGTTCCTGAGCTGGCCAGTGCAATCATTCTTTCTAAGAATGTACCAGATTGCTGATTTGACCGCTTCTAAAGTTTATCTCTCTGATAGACGCACTTTGTTTTTTTCAGCCTCCCTCACTTGAACTGATATCTTCTTTGGACCTCATATTCAAAATTACTGTAAAAATCTATAAAATACAAATTCAACAATTGCAGTGTACATTTGATTTAATGTAAAAATTCTATCATGTACTTGGTTGATTACGTCGTTATGAGCTACGGGTGGGGTAATACACCTGTTTGGATCTGTCAGAGGCCATTTCTGATCTCTGCTAATAGGGAAGTGACTTATTACCAGAGTACTGTTGTTACACAGGCTTCATCCTTAGTCAGTCAGCATAACATCCTGGCTCATGACCCCCATCTGTTAATGACAATCAAATCTTATTAGTCCACTGTACCATACAATAATTAAAGTTCTCTTTTTTTCGGTTCCCTACCCCCCAGCCTGAGCATCAGTTCTCTCCATCCGATCATCCATCCTTCCAATAATTATCCATCTGTAAGGCTGTGGGAGTCTGCTGAGGTTGAAGGTAAGAGTATTTATGGAATCATGCAACAATAAAATTTGTTTAGTTTTCCCTTTGGTTTTTCTGTTAAGGATTGTAGAAGACATCAGATAAGGCCACCTTCTTCAATTGCTCCTTAAGTCCAGTTCTGATGCTCACTTGCCCATAGTTGGAGCTTTCAGGTTAAATAAACATTAGCTATTCTATTCACATTCTCTTCCTCAATTTAAACCACTGCACTCACGGCTGGCCTAATAACACAACCAGCTACTTTACTGTGTTCAGTGGTGTAGCAATGTGCAGACATGGAACATTTTATAGGACTCCACCAGAGTGAATACTGTTTCTTGATGTGTTCTAATGAGCAGACTGAAGACATTGAGATTTAGGGAACTATAGGTTGTGATGATTTTGATTTATTGTTTGTTTAAACACCCAAACTACCAGCAGCAGCTTATTAAAATTACACTAGTGAATGGGAATACCTTCATGTGGAACAGAATACCAGATGCCAAACTCTGCACAAAAGGTGCCGGCTAGACAGCAGGTTTGAACCTTCTTGCTGTGAGGTGACAGTTGTAACCAATGCATGACCATGTTGCCTGAACTTGGGAAGTCAAGGAGTTATTTTTCCATGTTTTGGAATAGTATTTTCACACTACTTGTTTTTTTTAAGCCCTGATTCCACCTGATTTTCCCTAATGTTTGATGAAAATGCAGATACATTAACTACATCACGAGGCCTCAACTAATGCACTCCAGCAGAACAGCCCTGCCTGCGTGCACATTCTCATGTTTTGCTTTTATTTAAACTATTTCAGAAATCTTTAGTCATTTGTGAAGCTGTAGATTATCAGTGATGGGATCTATTACTTGTACTTTGTGTAACCTGTTTAGTGATTACATTTTTCAAAGAATGCTCTGTTTTGGCTATGATGTAGATTTCACTAGTTCATTAGTCGTGTAAGGAATTAATTGGTCAGTAAGTGGGAGAGACGTGGTGAAGAAGTGAGAGATGCATCACTGAGGGGAGTGACTGCTGTTTCAGATGCAATTCAGATGTAATATTTTTAATCAGCATTCAAATTTACTTATGCGATATATCTATAATGTCTTTGCTGATGTTGCTAGCTGTCGTGATGCTCGTTACGGCCTGTTGAGGCATACACTGATCAAGCATAACATTATGACCACCTGCCTAATATTGTGTTGGTCCCTCTTTTGCTGCCAAAACAGTCCTGACCTGTCGAGGCATGGACTCCACTAGACTCCCTGAAAGTTGTGCTGTGGTATCTGCACCAAGACGTTAGCAATCCTTTAAGTCCTGTAAGTTGGAAGACTTGGGGCCTCCATGGATCAGACTTGCTTGTCCAGCACATCCCACAGATGCGTGATTGGATTCAGATCTGGGGAATTTGGAGGCCAAGTCAACACCTCAAACTTGTTGTTGTGTTTCCCGTTCCTGAACCATTTTTGCTTTGTGGCAGGGAGCATTATCCTGCTGAAAGAGGCCACAGCCATCAGGGAATACCGTTTCCATGAAAGGGTGATACATGGTCTGCAACAATGCTTAGGTAGGTGGTACGTGTCAAAGTAATGTCCACATGGATGGCAGGACCCAAAGTTTCCCAGCAGAACATTAGCCCAAAGCATCACACTGCCTCCACCGGCTTTCCTTCTTCCCATAGTGCATCCTGGTGCCAGGTGTTCCCCAGGTAAGCAACACACACGCACCTGGCCATCCACGTGATGTAAAAGAAAATGTGATTCATCAGACCAGGCCACCTTCTTCCATTGCTCTGTGGTCCAGTTCTGATGCTCACGTGCCCATAGTTGGAGCTTTCAGTGGCTGTGGGGTCAGCATGGGCAAATTGACTGGCCTGCGACTGTGCAGCTCCATACGCAACAAACTGTGACTGCACTCTGTATTCTGACACCTTTCTATTAGATACTAGCATTAACCTTTTTTGGCAATTTGAGCTACAGTAGCTTACCTAGGATGGACCAGCACTTCGCGCAGTCGATGCTTCGTGGATCACTGAGCCTTGGCTGCCCATGACCCTGTCGCTGGTTCAACACTTTTCCTTCCTTGGACCACTTTTGATAGATACTGACCACTGCAGATCAGGAACACCCCACAAGAACTTCAGTTTTGGAGATGCTCTAGCCATCATAATTTGGGTCTTGTCAAACTTGCTCAAATCCTTATGCTGTCCATTTTTCCTCCTTCTAAAACATCAGCTTTGAGGACAAAATGTTCACTTGCTCCCTAATATATCCCACACACTAACAGGTGCCATGATGCAGAGATAATCAGTGTTATTCACTTCACTTGTCAGTGGTCTTAATGTTATGCCTGATCGGTGTAAGTGCCCGCTACTACTTGATGGTACTGGTTAGATACAGTAGTTCACCAGGATAGAGCAGTGTAGTTGAACAAGCAAGTTGCCATTCTAGTTAAACAAAGTATTTTCAGTTTTACATAGTTTAACATGACAGCTAAACACACATATATATCTGTTTATCTATCCATTCTTTGCACTACTGACCTCTCTGAGCTTTTTCCCAAGTAAAATCCTGAATATGGCTATAATGTGAAACATGCTCCCAGTAATAACACCGTGTCAATGGAATGATCCTTGCTATTATGCATAACATTTATCCATGATATAACTGATATCTGGCTCCAGATATTAGTTACCCATCTATGTGAACTCCTAACAAGTGGATCAAATTGAAAATTGTGCATTAATAAAGGCCCCTTCATCAGTCCATGGTCAGTGGCAGCTATTTTTAATTGTTCGGTCTACCTGAGGAACATCAGTGAAGATCAGCACATTTAACAAATCCAGGCTGAATGTGCTTTCTATCAGTCTGGATAATCTTAATTCAGTCAGCTGCTTGTTTGTGCTACACTGTGGTTCACTCACTCACAGCACATTGCGATGGGCTTCTTTTTGATTGGTTCTGTAACTGGAGCACATTGGGTGGCATGTACCAATTAAAGAACCAATAAAATGTTATTCTTCTCATGCTACACTTTATGCAGTCTGTCTTTGAAAAAGCAATTTTCACTTACAACAAGCTTGTAATCTTTGGAGCTTGAAAAAAGGCGACTGGACTTCTTTTTATTTCTTGAAGACATTTCACCTCTCATCCAAAAGGGTTCTTCAGTTATTAAACCAAATGACTGAGAGACCCAGGTATTTAAACCCCAGTGGACATGGTCCCCTGGAGGTGGTTGTGACCCTCTATTGTTCATGTGCATAATCACACGTGCCAAGGTGTGAAAGGAGGCCTGGGTCATTTCTATCAGTGGTTTCAAATGAAACCAATATAGGACTTCGCTCCGTTGTTTCATGTGAGCTTTTGAGGTCACTGGAACAAAGGTGTGAATGGGGGTTGAGACACATGGGGAGGGAGCTCAGGACAGCACTGTAAGCAGGGGAAAGTTGGTGATCTAATCCACTTCCTTTGTTCAGTGATGGTTGTTCACAGTGGACATAGATGCTTCTTTTACTCGTCTTTCAAACCATCTGTCTTCCCGGTCCAAAATGTGAACATTGGCATCCTCAAAGAGTGCCCTTTCTCCTTCAGATGCAGATGTACAGCTGAGTCTTGTCCTGTCAAGGTGGTTCTTCTATGTTGTGCCATTAGTTTGTGAAGAATCGGATTCAAATGGCCCAGTGGAATTTTATCCGACTTGTAAAAAATTTGTCTTATGTGTAAATTGGATAAAATTCAGTTCAAACTTCTTCAAAGTATCAGACAGTTTGGGGTTTCTGGATTTGCTTCTGCAAATTTTATAATCTCATATTTTTGCTCGCAAGTGCAAGTTTGTAGCTTACACTTGCCATGATTGTCTCCAGTGAAAAGAACTGATTTGCCCAGTGCAGCCAAACCAGACATCACGTGATTTTAGAGACACTCAAGCGATCTCCAGGTGTTGTTGGTGTGTCTAGGTGTGGCAGCAACTGAGGCTTTAGCACTAAACTCATCTGACTTGATCACATTTAATTGGAAATGCATTACAATGAGACCACATTTTTCATCTGAGGTAGGTGAAAATCCGGCTTGTATGATCCGATTTAGGTGGTGATTTTTATTGAAATACTGTTAGGAAAAATTGGGACCTGCAGAAGGTCTTGCGGGTGGGTCATCAGTCATAAGGTGTGCTTTTGTTTTTAAGCAATGGAGTTTACATTAAAAATAATTTGTGTATTTATTTTAATATCCAGAATTTTGGTACTGACCTAAGTGACAGCGACTCAGCAGAAGTAAATACAGATGCTGTGTTTTGTATTTTGGTCTGATTACCCCCCCCCCAAAAAAAAGACACACACACTTACAAAATAAATAAATAAATAAATGAAGCATTAAAACATTACATTCCAGAGGATGTGAGAGGAGAGCAGCAGAGCAGCACGACAAACTGACCTTTACAGTAAAACTGCCCTTCACATTTTACTGGATGAAAGTACTTTGCATGCAGGCTCAGCACATAGTAGTTACTTGTGTACGAATACACTGATATTTAATGAACCCCCTCTCCCACTAAGAGAAGATGAACCAGAAAGCTCGGCAACACTGGGATACCGTTTAAAAACGTCAAAACAATCAAACAGCTGTGGTTTTCAGCTGTTTGTGAATGGCACACCTCACTCTATGCTCAAGAGGGGAAAAAATGAAATCTCTTCCCTTGGATGAGTGACTCATGCATGTCAATATGCTTCTAAAAACTCTAATTTTGACTGGTCTTTAGATTTTATCCAACAAGTTAAGGAATTGGTAGTATGTGGACTTAAATTGTAGGTTTTCTTTTAGCCATGGTATCAGAGTGAGATTTTTCTAGTGCCAGACCCATTTACTGTGGTATTGATAACAGACCAGCCTGTTTTTTTCATTTAGGCTCTGATCACTGAAAATGGCCTAAAAAATGCAATTCAAAAGTATAAGCCCTGTAAGCTGTCATGGCAAGCGGTGTGGCAGGCATAGTTTGGACCCAAAACGCAGTACTCAGCAGACAGATGTAAACTTAAGAGGCTTTATTGCTTAATTGTGAATTCCAGACAAAAACCTCCATGGAACAGAACCTGAACAGGTAATCCAAAAACTTCAGACAGGTACAGGAACAGTTAAGCAGACAAACACACCACCATGAGATGACCTACTGACTACAACAACACAACAAAGAACTGACAAGAACACAGCCAATATATACACCAGGTCATGAGACAATAAGAATTAGCTGGAATGAACAGGTGGACAGACT
Source organism: Pterophyllum scalare (assembly GCA_024447675.2). Lineage (NCBI taxonomy): Eukaryota > Metazoa > Chordata > Actinopteri > Cichliformes > Cichlidae > Pterophyllum > Pterophyllum scalare. The sequence goes on from JAMQGT020011144.1 coordinate 20,863, forward strand.
CACACTAACGAGACTGAGGGAAGCAAAACTGAATACACTGCACAAGATACAATTTACTACCAAAATAAGACAGGAAGTGAAAAACCCAGAGACCAAGACAAGTCCAAGACACGTGAACTTGACACACAAACCAGAAAATAAACAAATACAGAGGAGAAGGCATCTGAACACACATCTGAACCTCCTAAAGAAAAATACAAAACTCAAAGCTGCAAAAGGCTACCAAAACTCAAAACAGTAAGCATCCTCATGCCATGGTAAATAGACTAGTTCTTATAAAGCGCTTTTCTACTTTAGGTGAACACTCAAAGCGCTTTATACAACACATTCGCACACACATTCATTGTTTCCTATTTCAAAGTGCTTTCTATCTAACATTCATACTCAAACGGTTGCATCGTAGGGCAATTTAGGGTTCAGTATCTTGCCCAAGGATATGTTAGCATGCAGACTGGAGCAGCCAGGAATCAAACCACCAACCTTCTGATTAGTAGATAACCTGCTCTACCTCCTGAGCCACATTCCTATTTGGAAGAGAGGTGTCCTTCCCAGCCACTGTATTCAAATATGGTGGGTCAACATGACAGCTTTCACAAACCACAAACCTGCTCCTATGTATTTTTAATGGATTAATTCTTAGTTTATGAGAATGCATCAATTTGTTGGAAAATATAATGACACACTGGTCTATGTATATTTATGAGTACAATATCATTTTTTCTAAAAAATAACCTCAAAAATATTACTGATTGCACAATTAACAGTAAATATCTATTAAATGGACATTGTCCTGGGTCACGACATAAAACTGCATCTGGTGGCTAGGCCTCAGACAGGGATGTCTGGCGCTGTGGGGAATGTGGAGTTACCCCTTAATAGTCACTACTCCCAGGTCAGCTCTGTCCCAGAATGGTAGCACCTGTTAAGGGTACCAATCATGGTTTAAATGACAGTCTGAAACTGGCACAGAGGATGGAAGAAACCAATCTAGGTTCAACAACCTCGACAGCAGGGACAGCAAGTGCTGTGGAGCGCTTAGAGCTGGATGAACATTGAGGGCATCTTGGTCATCCACTGCGCCTAGTTCCATCCCCAGTTGTCTTGGCCTTGCCTTGTCACTGGACCATAGTGGAACATGTGAAGAGAGAGTGAGGCTGACATTGCGCAACTCCCCCTCACTTTAATCCAAGTCAAGCACGAGTCAGGATATCATCATCTATAAAAAGCCCTGTGGCGACAGGCGAGTGGCAATGTCAACAGGTGTGGATTCACTGGCAGTTGATAGTTACGGACCTGCACGTAGGTGGCCCAGGGCATTAGGGTTGCTCACAACTGGACAAAAGCAGCAGTTGAGTTCGGCAGCCCTCTGGGTGTCTGAGCAGCCCTTTTTTAGGATTCACTCTGCTCACCTCCATTTCCTGAGGAAGGATCTAGAAAAGGTGATCTAAACATAGCCTGCTTTACCTTCTCGCCCGGCCTGTATACCACGGCAGGTGGGTACTCCACCAGTGCGGTCGAATGTTTACTAAGCAAAGAACAGTAAAGTACATGTAGTATCAATTACATTTGGTGCATGGAACATTCTAACCCTGATGGACAACCACAAGGCAGACAGACCTGAATGGAGGACTGTACTTATTGCAAGAGAGATTCGTCTATCCTTGCAAAGAGGAAAACATGCCACCGTCATCAGTGCTTATGCACCCACCATGACAACCCAGAAGAAACCAGAGCTTTCTATGAAGACCTCAGTAGGCTCATGGACGCTACCCCCAGTGAAGATAAGCTAGTAATTCTCTGTGCATAATCACAAACACACTATTTCATCTTCCAACATGTAGGAAAACAATGTGGATGCTAATATAGCAAGAATTGGCATATGATAGATTATGTGATGGTGAGGCAGAAAAATCATCAAGATGGTCAGTAAGGCGATGTGCGGCCCAGACTGCTGGACTAACCATAGGCTAATCTTGGCAAAATTAAGCTGTGCACTCGACTTAAATGACGTCCACGAGGAAAGAAGACCAATAGAAGACTCAACATTAGGAGACTGAGCTAATCCCAAGTGAAGGCAGACCTCGCTTCTGACCTAGACCATTTTCCGCAAGTACTGCCTTTATGCACCTAGGCATAAACCAGAGGCAACATCAGAACTGGTTTGATGAGAATGATGAAGCAATTCAGAGACTGCTCAAAGAGAAATGGCTGAAACTCAGAGCTTATTAGCAGGATATTACCTCAACCTCCAAGAAAAGAGCATTCAGCTGCTTCAAAGACATGCTCCAAACCAAGCTACACCAGATGCAGGATTTGTGGCTCCTAAAGAAGGCAGAGGAAAGCCAAACATTTGCTGATAAACATGGCTACAGGAACTTCCACCAGTTGGTGAAGGCCCTATATGGACCTCAGTCATCAGGGTCAGCCCAAATCCACAGCGCTGATTGATCAACACTGCTCACTGAGAAGGGTACTATTCTCAAAAGATGGGCAGAACACTTTAATGATGTCCTCACCAGGCCTTCCTTCATTAATACAGAAGCTATTGCACAACTCTCCCAGCACAAGATGAATATTTTTCTTGCCAAACCACCTTCAGAAGTAGAGCTCCAATGGGAAAGCTCCAGGGCCAGATGCAATTCCTGCAGAGGTCTACAAAATGAACAGCCCAATCTTGATCAGGAAGTTGACAGAACTTTTTCGTGTGATGTGGCAACAGGAAACAATCCCTCAGCAACTGAAAGATGCATCAATTGTACATCTTTACAAGAGGAAAGGTGATAGGAAGTCCTGTGATGATCACAGAGGCATCTCGATGCTTTCTACTGCTAGGAAAATTCTAGCTTGTATTCTCTTAATCATCTTGAAAGTCACAAGTCTTCTACCAGAAACTCAATGCGGTTTTAGGAAAAACAGAGGGACTGTGGACATGATCTTTGCTGCCCGGCAGCTCGAGGAGAAGTGTCAGGAGCAAAACAGTGAATTCTTCACCACCTTTGTTGATTTACCAAAAGCCTTTGACAGAGTTTGTCGCACAGGCCTGTGGACCATCATGTCAAAGTTTGACTGTCCACCTAAGTTATCAACATGGCACGTCAGTTTCATGATGGAATGCTACCTCGGGTAATGGATGATGGAGAGACATCGGAGGCCTCCCCAGTCACCAACAGCGTAACGCAGGGACGTGTACCAACCATTTTTAGCACTGTTTTCACTGCGATGCTCCAAGATGCCTTTTCTAATACCAATGACGACATCCAGATGGTGGGGGTGTTTAACCTACGTCGGTTTAAGGTGAACTCTGTTTTCTTCTGGCTGTGATAACTTTGGCCTTACAATAAGTACTAAGAAAACTGAAGTTCTCTATCAGTCCACTCCAATGCAGTTTTGTTCCAAACCTAACATCACTGTGCATGGCGAAATGTTGAAATGTTTGTGAAACATGGAAAGTTCATGGAACGTCATGCATGAAAACTAAACCGGTTCCACCATACTGAAATGTTCTTATAGTCCATACTCAGCAGCATCTACACCATGCTGAAACAGACACAAGTCCATTGGGCTGACCACCTCTCCAGAATGGAAGATTGCCACTTGCCAAAAATATTATTTTATGGTGAGCTGGCAGAGGGCAATTGAGCACGTGGGGGACGAAATAAGCCATACAAGGACAACTTGAAAATTTCCTTGAAACACCGCTATCAGTCCTGTTAACTGGGGACATGCAGCTCAGGACAAGTCAGCATAGTCAATCCACTCTCCTTAAAGGCGGCGTGGCCTATGAGGAGAGAAGAATGCACAAAGCCGTTCAACGCAAAGGTGAGGAGCAGAAGCGAAGGACTGAAAACTCAGAACCCACTCAAAATGGACGTGATATGCACCACATGTGGTCGAGTGTTTTGTGCTAACATTGGTCTTATTAGCCATCAGCGAACACACCATACTTAAAATCAGTTGATAGCCTTATTCCCCTTCTTTATCTCCTAAACTTCGAATTTTCCTGGTCATTGTCACACGGGATGGACGACGACGATTAAATGTACAATACTCTTAAGTTACACATACAAACAGTTACAGATGATATGATCGAAAATTGACTATAAGTTGTCCATCCACCAACCCACCCATCCTCCCATCCACCCATCCTCCACTTATCTGGGGCCGGGTCATGGAGGTAGCCGCCTAAGCAGAGAAACCCAGACCTCCCTCTCCCCCGTCATGCTGCCCCAGCTTATCTACTAGTGGTGGGCAAATTGATCCAAATATCAATAGTATCGGTACCAATGTTGGTATTGATATCGACCACATCTCATCAAAGATGTGAGCCTGACTGTTTGAGGGTCCGCTGCTGTTACAGCACAGAGTAGGCACACTTTACTCCTCCCCCTCCCTGCAGTGTTTTGCCGCCATACCATCACGGTGACACGCAACACATTTTGGTGAAAAAGGAATTGGTTCGGCACTCCCGGCCTGCGCCGCCACTTCCCTGCCCCACCCCCAGCTTCTCCGGCCTGCTGATTTGATATGTCAAAACTATAAGACAATTTGGCCCTTAAAGTTACTTTTTTGATATTTCATTTTCCCCTTCAATTAAGAGGAGTTATAGAAATGTCAAAAAAGTAACGTAAAAGGGTCAAATTGTCTTATATTTTCTGACATTAAATCGCGGGCTGGAAGTAGCGGCGGGGCCGTAAGCATAAATTTTTTATAATGTTGTAGTAGCTAATAATTTTGTACAGCTTGTTTATTTTAAAAAAAATCCAAAAAATTAGTGAATGAAGGGATATTTTTTATTACATTTTTGTATTATACTTTCTGAACACTCTACATTAAAAAAAGTTTTATTTTATTCTTGAATGATCATTTTGTACACTTTATTTAAGAAAAAAATCCAGACATCACAATGTATGGGGAAAATTGTTTTGTTGCTGTTCTAATGTTTAAGAACAAAACTTTTATTTTGATAAAGTATATTCTATTTACCTATAAACTTTGCACAATTCTATTCTAGTTTTTAACTAAGTAATGATCAAAAAGAAAGAAGAGAAAGAATCACGGAAAAATTCATGAAAATTCTTTATAGTTATTAAAAAGTATCGGTATCGGTGTCAGTATCGGCAATACTGGCCCTGTATTTACTTGGTATTGATCGATACCAAATCTTGCAGTATCGCACACCGCTATTATCTACATTTATATATTAAAAACCAAATAACAGTAGTACTTTTCAGCAATACGTAATCTAGCGATATACGTACACAT
>JAMQGT020011145.1:0-13668 GCA_024447675.2 Pterophyllum scalare
CTATGTTCATCTTGACCCTGCTACTGTATGGCCTCCATCACCTCCGTCAACCAACTGCAAAAACACAGCAATACGCCGGAAATGACACGACCGGCTTCACAAATATGCAGGCAGCAACAAGCGAAAAAAATAACGCTGTCTTCCTTACCCCGCGTAAAAGACACTTCAAGAAAGATATTAATAGTTGAAATATCACCTTAAACCTGCTCCGCGATTTAGAGTCACCAATTAATGAGGGCTTTTATTTTCTACCTACCGGATGTCCTATCTCAATCGGCATAATTTGACCTCTTTTTAGCTTCCGTGGTGTCAAAGTAAAACGGCAAACGTTATGACAGGACCGGCGGTTTATGGAGTAAAATAACAAGCCGAAATTAGTCTGAAACCTATTATACTTAACGCCCATTTAGTTACAGGTCCCCTCAAAATAAGCGAGACACGTTGTTGCATTTTATTTTAAAATTAGCGGGAAATAGACAACAGTCGAGTCAAGTGCAACACTAGCTAACAACTGAAACCCCGCAGCGAAGGGATGACCGCCTGTTCATCACACCGCCTGAATGCTCAGCTTATTTAACGGCCACGTATTTTCTCTAAACGCGTCTGCTGGTTGATATAAGTAAAACAAGCACCAAACTCACTGAAGCATCGCCAGAGGGGCTTCCACCCTGACCCGACCTCCCCACAGCATACGGATTAACAAATAACGATCCCCGTCCACGGAGGCAGGCGATGCTGTTCGTAAACAAACACCCTGACCACCGATAAATGTGACAGTCAAGAAAAAAGCACGCTCACCGCGTCCTGTTGTCCGGTTGCGAAAAGTTCAAGTGTGATTTACTGTATTTCCATTTTAAAAAGTACTTCCTCTTCGCCTGAGTCTTCTTCACTTCCACACTTTGCCGGACTCTGAAGCCCGGAAGTTCAGCCAATGAGCGCGGAGACCTACCGCTGGATCGTCCAATAGCAGCGATCACCCCCAAAGTCTTCTGTCCAATCAGAAACACTATAGCAGATCCAGTAAGCCAATTACAAAACAGTTTATCTTCCCTTATTATATTACTCCAGGATTAATTTCCTACAAATGGGACGCAGATGGTAGCAGTATATTTATCATGTAGAGCACGTTCTGATTAAAAACCAAAATAAAATATATAAATATAATATGTAATATAAAGCCTATGTATAATCCCGTTCTTCCTTTTTTTAGTCACTCACACTGCCAGCACTGTGCAGCTGCTTTGGCACCACTCTAGTTAATTATGGTAATGTAGCAAAACAGGTTGAGTTTGAATTTGTAAGACACTAATTCAGGGGTGTGATGGTGTAATTATATCCCACACATAGCAGAAGGATCCAACTTTATCTCAGTTCTCTCTTTTTCTCTTTTGGCATTTCAAAAACAGTTTTGGGGGCAATGTTTTCATTTGGAGTGTGAACTGAGGAGCCAGCATCTTTGCAATGTTCATCAAACAGGGACAAAAATATATTAAAGAATCAAATCTAATATTGGCATTTATCCTGTTCTGGCCATTACTCTTATTGTTCCCTAATCCCTTGGAGAAAAGCTGTCATTGGCATGATGTCATGCAACAACAGTGGTGTTATGCACTAATTCACTGAGCTTACATGAACCATCCTGCAAAAAGTTTGACAGCAGGATGTAAGGTGTAGTTGTTATACTAAGTAACCACAAGATGGCAACAAAGTAAGGAAGGATGTAATGGTAACTCAGAAATTTGACCTTTTTTTAAATCCCCCCCAATAGCAGACAGTTTGATGTAATGGCAGCAGAAGCACAGGTGGAACTACGTCAGCATGTTATATGGCTATACCAGTTTATGGATCCTCACTGTGGACAGTTTGTACACCAAATACAAGAGAAAGGGCGCAATAATGACATGTCAATGTAGGGCTCAAAATCTGTCAAAGAGGGAATAATGCAAGTTTTCTGAAGGAGAAAACTGACAGACAAGAGAAAAAAGTCAATTTTACATCTTTTTATTAAAGTTGCATAAAAGTGTAACAAAATTGGGCAAAAACAAGACCTGTTGTTGATATTGCTACATTTGTTGGTTGGTTTGTTGGTCTAATCATTGTCTAAAAAACAAAAACCCAAAAAACAAAAACAAAAACACCACCACCACTCCTCCAAACGGCATGGTTTAGCTCTTGTATTTAGCCTCAATGAAAATAATCAGTATATATATATTTTTTGCAATTTTCCGCAACAGTAAAAAAACCAGACTTGTCAATAACAGTCTACGAAGGTATAATAATCCAAACCTCGATTTAGAAATGAAAATCCACTCAAATTCAGCTACTGATTGAACTTGCCTGGTACAATCTGACCCATCAAAAACATGCTCCCAAACCAGCAGATGCTGCTTCGGAAACATCGGTGGGAAGGCAAAAGCAATCGCACCAAAATGCATCTGAATGGATTTTTTTTTCTTTTCAACTACATGTTAATCCAAGGCCTGGTGTCAAGAAGTGTCATGATCACGATAAAAACAGAGCAGTATTCAAATGGTAAATGCAAAGAACATCTCTTATCTAAACAAAAACAAAATTCACTGTATCAAGGCCTAAGTATTAAACACTCACTTCTAAAAAAAAAAAAACCCCAGAAAAACAGAATCTCAGTTTGTCCCCCCCCCCAAAAAAGGAGCGACAGAAGATCCAAGATTTTCCAAACGCCGCTGATCTGCTCGCACACAGCAGCAGTTTGCGTTACCCTTTTTTTTAAAAAAAAAAAGAATGTCTCCTGTTTATTTGGTTTGTGTAACATAAATAATACCTAAGGCAACATCTGTTAAAAACAAAACAAAAAGAAAAAAAGGAAAAAGGGAGGGTGGAAAGACGGGTGACAGTGGATAGGAGGTGGGAGAGAAAGCGAGGTGGGGAATGCCAGGGAGAAATGACAGAGCAGCAAGACGAAGAGGCCAGAGAGTGTGTGTCCATTGGTGTGGGTGTGCATGCATATGCCTTTTGGCGCTAGGAGAGAAAGAGGCAGACAGCGAAGGTCTGCTGTCACTGCAGGTGTTGGCGATCGGTCACAGGAACCACAGCAAATCTCGCTGCTTCTCCTGTCAACCAATGGGCTTCGGTCTCTGATCTGATTGGCCCAGGGTCAGAAACAGATGGCTTATTCTCCGAGAGGATTGGCAACTGCGGCAGCAGGGGGGTGGGGGTTATGGACCGGTCACCCTCTCTCTTTCTCTGACTGCGCATGGTGTTTGTGTATGTGCACATCTGTGGTAGAGGCAGCTGTGTTTGGTAATGTGTTTCTGCTTCCTCCGCCCAGAGGGTGGCCTCTGTGTGTGTGTGTGTGTGTGTGTGTGTGTGTGTGTGTGTGAGTGAGTGAGTGAGTGACAGAAAGAGAAATGCATGCTTTGATTTAATACAATGGCCTCATTCCTGTTCAGGGATATTTCCGGTGAGTCCACTAACATGACAGACAGAGGACACATGTCAGAGATGTGGCTGCTCTGAACTGATCCCATGCCCCCCTCCAAAAAAAAGAAAAGAAAGAAAAAAAAAGAAGAAGAAGAACGGGGTGGTCTAATAATGTTTCAGAAAAAAGGAAAATATATGAGAAAGAGATGGAAGGGTTGGGAGCTGTGATTTAAAAAAGGCAGCTTTGTTTTGGGTCCCCTTGTTTGGACTGTCAGTGTGTGTCCATGTGTGACAAAATGCATCCAAGAAAACAACAACAACAAAATAAAAAAGGAGTCAAAAACAGGAACCAGTCCTATACTAAAAATCTAATCTGTCATACAGAACAGCAGAATATACAGGCCCAAAAAACACTCCTATGACAAATGTTGCTGTACATTATGTAGCAACGCACACGTTTAGCATTTAGCGACACACAGACATACATGTGTGTGTGCAGCGGCTTCAGAGGAGCCTCTCGTGACTGTTCTACGCATCTGAGGAAAAAGAAACCTTCTATTCTGACATCCAGCCTACGAGAACTTGCTTCCAGAGAAGATCAGTGTTTTTTAGGCTAAAACTTGTCCCGCCATATGACCACCAGAAACAAGCCGGTGACCATTTCCAGGCATCATATTTTCCTCCTTGCCGTGCTAAAGATACACCATACATTATTCTTTGTGGTTCTGATTTCCTTCTTTTTTTTCCCCAAAATGACATAGTGCAGACTTCTCAAACAAACAAACACACACACACACACACAAACAAACACGCACGCACGCGCACACACAAAAAAAGGAAAGTCTCTAAATGCACCACTGCAGCAATGCCTCTGATTGAGGGGGATAATTAGCAAAAGACTGTACTGATCCCCGAAAGAGTTAATTAAAAAAAACAAAAAAACAACTAAAAGTGAAGCCCTCAAATTGAACCAGGGAGTATGGAAAGAATTATAATGGGCGGCTGGGTCAACTTTCAAACCCTCAAAAGTAGCAACATAAAGATAGGTGGAGACATAAGCGAGTTGACTGGCTGCTTCCTCCCTCCAGCCCTCCTCCTCCTCCTCATCGTTCACCCTTTCACTGTCTTTTTTGGCTGCTGCTGGCTCTCGCTCTCTTCGTCCTTCTTCCCGTGCTTGGTCACTCTGCTCGCAGTAATTATGGGACTCATCTCCTCTTCCTCCTCAGACAGATGGAAGATGGTGTAGGGGAGGGTGGGAGGAAGTTGAGCTGGATGGGAAAGGGTAGCAGAGCCAAAAAAAAAAAAAAGCATGGTGGAGAGAGGGGCAGGGGTAGAAAAAGAAAAGGAAGGAGAACGCCTGGATTAAGACCAATGAGTCGCTTTTAAATTGATTCATTCTTTAATTTGAGTGGTTTTTATTTTCCTTCTTGGCTGATGGTTTTTATGAAGAAAGTCCAACAAACAACAAAGAAAAGCGACGTATGGGGCTGGATCCAGGCAACCAGAGAAGAGCACAGAGGGTCTAACTAGAAGCAGAAACAAGGTTCAGTTATAACATTTCATGATCGTCAATGGAAGAAAACAGACATTAAAAGAAAAGTGGGAGCTGTGGCAGGAAGACGGAGAGGTGAGGGCTGAGGTGGAAGGGAATATGTAGGAGGAGAGGAGAGGGAGGAGGAAGGATGCCATCATTTCTTCTGAGGCGTGGAGAGCTTCTGCATCCCTCGGATCTTGTCCAGCAGCTCTGAGATGAAGTCCTACAGGGAGACGGGAGGACAGAACACATGCGGGGACTCAGAATGACAAATACGCACATTAGAAATGTTAACCTGAGGAGGCAGAGGAGAGTGCACGAGGAGAGGAGTGAAGAGGAACTGTGTTTTACCTCAGTAGGTTTAAAACAGTCAACCAGCAAGTCCTGTAAGACAATGAAACACAGGATGAAATAACACTCTGCTTTCTTTCTGCACATATTCTGGCCTTGCACGTTCCCACACGGGTGCGCATGTGCGTCCTACCTTGACCCTGGCTGCCCGTTCAACATCACTGGGCATGTCGAGCAGTTCATCCACGTCTATCTCCAGCTCGGGGATGGCCTCTTCCTGCAGCACATAGAAGAAAAGAAAGAAGAGAACAATGAGAAACCAAACTTCCAGCAGGCTTCCTCACAAATGACAACTGACCATCAGCGCGCACTCACACGCACATATTGCACACATATTAGTGAACCTCTTTCCATGGACACACGGAAAGAAATCCTCATCCTGTCTATTCTTAGTGCCCGTGTTTATGTTATGCGGTTGCCTGCAAACAGACCAGCAAAAGCGCAGCCATTTCTCCTCTCCGTGTGTGACGTGATACAGTTATTGACGAAGTCCAGTTCTGGACACTAGAGGGCGGCGTGCTTCCATCAGCCCACATGTACATGACAGAGAGAAGTGATGAGACAAAGAGAAAAAAGCATACTGATAGATTTCTTTTAAAAAATCTTCTTGAATCAAGAGGACATTTGTTTTCAAGGCTGGAAAACTTAAAAGAAAAAACATGTGCTTAAAAGCTATGTTTGTTTGCCTTTATGCAGACAGCAATGCGACTCCCAACTCCCTATTCTTTATGGGAATTTTACCCTTTGCTAAAGCTAATTTTGGCTCACAAAATGATTAAAATGAATAGACTGAAATCCCGTATCCAGCAGGTGATTAGCTTCGCTTAGCACGAAGCCTATGAGAAGGAGGCTGCATCTCATGTGGCTGTGTCCACTGTGTCAAAACCCACGAGATCACGCTGGTAGTGTTTGTGTGTGTGTTGAGAGGGCCGAGCTAGCTCATTTCCATCATCCAGTGCAGACGTGATGACGGTCATCAGTCCTCTCAAGTAACCCAGTGCAAGAAAGCGAATGTGTGTTTCCTTTGAATCCATCGAATCCACCAAGCTGGCTGAAACAAAGTGGAAAGTGTGCTGTGTGACATCAGGTCTGGGAGGAAAGAAACAAAGACACCAAATGGGGCAACAGGGAGGTAGGACGCAGACGAGTACCTGGCTCTTTATAGCAGCCAGCTCCTTCAAATCTACTGTGCAACATCGGTAAGATTTAGTTCAGAGCAATTACTGTTTTACAGTAAGTTCATTACTGAAAGCTGGGTTGCTAACTGCTGATGGTCACTCTTGTTGCATTCAAGTAAAAAACAGGTTGAAAGTGAGAAATCTGAACCTTTGAATCGCTCTGGATTTTTAGAACTGCATACACATTTAGATAACTTTGACTATAATTCATATTTAAATCAACTACATAGATGGAAATACACATTTATGCAAATCAGTCACTGCCCAGTTCCATCAGGCTCACGTCTAACATCAAACTTGCCTTCAGGAAAAGGAAAGCAGTTCACAGCGAGTTCATCGTTGCCTCAGTTTCTCCTTAGCAAATCAATTCTTTCTTCTAATTAATCCGTCGCTCTATTAAAAAGCTTTATTAGTCTCTGTCTCTCCATCTGCCTCAGTCGCACACACTGGCTCAGTGTGCTCCAGCCAAGCTCTTCACCGCTGGCGACAAGAACACAGGCGCACACACTCGTACAAACACTCGGTTTCCCCCTCTTTTGGGGCTCAATTGCTACCCCTACATTCATGTCGTTCTCTAGGAATCTCTCCCTCGCCCTCGTCCTCCCCCTCGGTTAGAGTTGCCCACACCAGCTGTCTCTGCACCTGCCCAACTGCCCCTTTATCCTGTCACACAAACACACACACACACACCAGTCACACAGACTCACAACCACACATGGACAGGCAAAACATGCTGTGCGGGCACATTAACTGAGCGCTAGTTTTTTTTTTATGGCAGTGAAAACGGCTGCTAACGTCTCTCACACACCTTACACATTTGGATTAAAGAATTATAGGAAGGGCATTAATAAGGCTGAGCTGAAACTCACATGTGTGTGTCTGTGTGTGTCTGTGTCTGTGTGTGTGCAAATGGTGGAGTATAAGGATTTAATTTGGAGCGGGACAGCCTGTGTGTGTGAGATAGAGACTGTAGGTGACAGCTAGACTTACTGTCAGCAGAGCAACACAATCTCACACACACACACACACACACACACACTGACACACAAGCCAGCATGCAGAGATCCTGTAAGCACCAGTGCAGACAACAATGTGTGAAGACAGACACATACACAATAGAAAGGACTAAAGAAAGACTAGAAAGAAAAATAGAGAAAGAAAAGGTACATTTAAAATTAAAGCTCTAATAGGTAATCAAAGGTGTGCACGTGCACACACACACACACACACACAGAGGCTGTTAAGTCTGACACAAAGACTGATCTGCACAACATGTGGCCCCCATGTGCTTCTACATGCGCAACAAAAAAAAGGAGAGAAAGAAAAGAAGATTTTTGTTTAACTCGGTATCTAAGTGAGATCCTCGCAAGGTAAGCAGAAAGGACAAGGTAGAGAAAAGCATAAATGTTTAATACGGCTTAACGGAAAAAGATTTAACAGATATTGTTAAATCTGTGAAGGGGGAAGGGAACGCCGAGAGGAAGGAAGGTAAGAGGTTAAGGAGCATGTCGAGACGAGGGAGCAGCTGAGTGGAGCGAAGAGAGAGGACGAGGAGGGGAGAGAGGGAGAGCGATAGAGACAGAAGGAGCCAGGGAGATGCTGAAAAAGGCCGGAAGACAGGCTTCTGAGAGGAGACACAAAGAAAGCAGGGAATCACGAGGGAGGATTTCCAAAACAATCCTCCAGACTGACTTACTGAACTAGTCTGGAGGTTTTTTTTTTTTTTTTTTTTACTGTTGGCTGCAGAAGATGCGGTGCAGAATAAAAGGTGATTACAAGATATTGCAAGCACTGCAGGTAAATGAAGGAGGACCCACTTTATTCTGAACTTTATCAAAAAACGATGAGCCTTCAGAGGAGCTTCAGTGCTCCTGGACATTAGTGTGCAGATATCTGCAATTGAATGTGTTGCTTGTAGGTGTTACTGAAGCTGTACATTTCATACACTTACATACAGTGTACAAATAATGTGCAACAGCTATTACATGGAAACATAATGCAGCAAGGGGTGTTTCCAGGATTTTCTAAAATGGGTACCACAGGAGAAAAAAAAGAACCAGTGATGTAATCAGAAATTACATCAGAAACTAATGCCAATCAACTTGAAAATTGGTTGAAAATACACTAAGTTATGATTTAATTTTGGACAGACCTCCTGCCTCCATAAACATAGACTGGGCTGCCCCATACATTATAGTGGACCGCTGATTATAGTATTGGAGCTACAATGTCTCAGACATCTTTGTTTTACATTCATCCGTGGCGTTGGCGTTGGAACAGTAGACTGCGGACCAATCCACTGTGAGGCAAATGAGGGGGAGTACAAAACTTAAAAAGTGTATTGTTTTGCGTCACACAATAGCTTTCTGTGTATTTCATTTTGTATCATATAGTACGGCTGTCACAGTACTGTGCTACCTCAGGCCCTCCCTTTAGCCACACCCACATCACCAGGAAAAAAATACTGTAAACTGGGAAGTTGCTCTACAGTATTCACGTGGTTCTTTAAACTTAATCACACTCCTCCTGACAAGCTTGCAAATGTGATTCACGCACACGCCGAAAACGGTGAGAGCGACAGACTGACGCGCCTTCCTTCAGAGCAGAGCAGAATGAGATGCGACGGTACGAGAGCGTGCTGTGTGGAGGTCATCGTACTCACTCTCTCTCACAGGGATAATAAAGGGCTATAAAGAGGCTGCAGGCTCGGACATTTCAAATGCTGGATACAGCTCCCTCACTGGAAAAACATAAGCCCCACACATGCAAACACACATACACACACACACACACACACACGCATACATATAAACGCACACAAAGGCCTACAAGTGGGTCAGTGTCCTTGTATTACAACAACAAAAGGCCCATCATTGCTACTGGAATTACAGCCAGAGAGGAAAGTCATGAGAAAGCGAGATGGAGAAGCAGAAGGCAGTTTTTAATTTTGGCTCACTTGATTTCACGCTACTCTAACTGACCCCCAATCTGATTTAAAGTTGGAGTACAAGAACAGATAAGCTCAACTGTGCAGATTTTACAGGAAGAGGTGAGAGTTTTGCTGCCTGTTTTTAAAACTTTGCTGTCATTTCATTAGTCTAGATGCACTGACACCAAAGGCAGATGTTGTGTCTTGTTGATGTGGAAAGCTTCACATCCGTGTAGATGTTTATCACAGGCCACAGCTTGCCTTCCAGTGAGAACTCTCTGCACACAGTAACTGATTCCTTTGATGGGATATGTATAAACTCTGAGTGGGGAAAAGAAAAAAAAAAGACCAAGAGATTATGCATTACTGAAAATGTAAAGGCAGAAAGGCTCAGGTTTTACCACAGGCTGGATGACAGACAGCCACTTTTACTTTTCTACTGCCTCAGTAACAAACTAGGATAAAAATAACCGGATTTCAGGATGGCCAACAGCCCATTCTGCTATAAAACACACAAACAATATTTTTGGCTGGGTATGATACGGGAAAAGAGAGACGGGCGGAAAAAGGAAGTTGAAAACAGAGGCTGTAGCAGACAGGATGGAGGAAGGAGGAAAGGGAAGAAGTAGGAAAAGTAGGCCGCGTGGCACCAAACAAAGACACCCACTTCTTGGTTTCTTTGTATGCTTTTCTTTTGACTTCTCTGGCAAACGTACACTTTATACATCACAAGATAATAAATCAGACTAAATCAAACCGTGTGTATTTGCACTAAGAGAGTGGGAACTCCATTAAAACTACTGCCCTGACTTAGCACGGTGACACGGGTATAAAAAGTGTGTGTGAGTGCTGACGGTGACGAGTTCCAGGCGCACGCGTTGGCAGTGTGAGCGCGGGCACTGAAATGCTTTGACTGCTACTGTGTGTTTTGGTTGCCACAGCTGAGAGAAGATGGTGTCCACACCCCCCAGAGCTACATCGCTAACAGAGCAGTGTTAGTTAATAAGGATCAACGGGTCAGAAGCAACAACTCGGCCGCTTTAAAGTGACAGGTAGCTGCTGACGTACAGGTGCTGGTCATAAAATTAGAATATTATGAAAAAGTTGATTTATTTCAGTAATTCTTCAAAAAGTGAAACTTGTATATTATATTCATTCATTACACACAGACTGATATATTTCAAATGTTTGTTTCTTTTAATTTTGATGATTAAAACTGACAACTAATGAAAACCCCAAATTCAGTATCTCAGAAAATTAGAATATTACTTCAGACCAATACAAGAAAAGGATTTTTAGAAATGTTGGCCAACTGAAAAGTCTGGCGTATCACATCTTCCTCTTCACAATAGCCCATAGATTTTCTATGGGATTAAGGTCAGGTGAGTTTGCTGGCCAATTAAGAACAGGGATACCATGGTCCTTAAAGCAGGTACTGGTAGCTTTGGCACTGTGTGCAGGTACCAAGTCCTGTTGGAAAATGAAATCTGCATCTCCATAAAGTTGGTCAGCAGCAGGAAGCATGAAGTGCTCTAAAACTTCCTGGTAGACGGCTGCGTTGACCTTGGACCTCAGAAAACACAGTGGACCAACACCAGCAGATGACACGGCACCCCAAACCATCACTGACTGTGGAAACTTTACTCTGGACCTCAAGCAACGTGGATTCTGTGCCTCTCCTCTCTTCCTCCAGACTCTGGGACCTTGATTTCCAAAGGAAATACAAACTTGACTTTGATCAGAGAACATAACTTTGGAGCACTCAGCAGCAGTCCAGTCCTTTTTGTCTTTAGCCCAGGTGAGACGCTTCTGACGCTGTCTCTTGTTCAAGAGTGGCTTGACACGAGGACTGCGACAGCTCAAACCCATGTCTGCATACGTCTGTGGGTGGTGGTTCTTGAAGCACTGACTCCAGCTGCAGTCCACTCTTTGTGAATCTCCCCCACATGTTTGAATGGGTTTTGTTCCACAATCCTCTCCAGGGTGCGGTTATCCCTATTGCTTGTACACTTTTTTCTACCACATCTTTTCCTTCCCTTCGCTTCTCTATTAATGTGCTTGGACACAGAGCTCTGTGTCTTGCCCTCCTTGTGCAAGGTGTTAAAGGTCGTCTTCTGGACAACTGTCAAGTCAGCAGTCTTCCCCATGATTGTGGCACCAGGTGTCTTCAATATTGAACCTTTTTACAATATTCTAATTTTCTGAGATACTGAATTTGGGGTTTTCATTAGTTGTCAGTTATAATCATCAAAATTAAAAGAAACAAACATTTGAAATATATCAGTCTGTGTGTAATGAATGAATATAATGTACAAGTTTGGCTTTTTGAATGGAATTACTGAAATCAACTTTTTCATGATATTCTAATTTTATGACCAGCACCTGTAGATGGTTGAAGCTGCTAGCTGCCTGCTACACTTTCCTTCAGCTAATTTGATTCACTGAACTGGACCTCTCGACTGCGTCTGTGGTGGACTGTTAGTCCACGGTCTAGTTTTGGTGAAAGAATTTCGTTTGGACTTTATCTATGTTACTTGGCACTTGATAGCAATCTTGTAAGCATTAGCTGATCACTGAGGACTCCACCCTCTCCTCCAAATTTGGCCACTCCAACAAAACCTAAGATGCTGGCAGCCACAATGCCAAAATTCAGGCTTCAAAATGCAAGTTGGCAAAACAATGGGTGATGTATTTTGGTCTATTGTGAAGCGCTAAGAGTAAAATGGCTGAAACCCTGTACTGTTCAAATCCATCATTGTTGTGAATAATGACTGAAGCTTAATTACTAAATTATATTTAACTGTGGATCTACAGAAGGGGTTTGCCACGCAACCACAGCTCACAGAGCACCACACATGAGCCATTGAGTACAATTCAAACTCTCCCCCATTGTATGCATGTGCAGGCTTGTGTATAAAATAAACACTGAAGGATTAAGCAAGGAAGGATGTGCAATAGAACTGGGCTTTAGCAAACATCAAATACAGAAAGTATAACACAGAAACGAAGGACAAAAGCACTCTCTGTTCTGAGCGTAACATAAGTTTCCTGGGAAATTACAAATTGCCAAGTGGGGAATTTAAGGTTATTCTGGCAGATAATGTGGAAATACATGCAGATAATTTCAGTGTGTGGGTCTGGGCATAATAACATGACTAACTGGCCTATTCAGAAACATGGCCACAGCACACGTTTGTACGGTGTCATTGCCAAAATAACAGAAAACAAGCAGGAAGCTAAAAAGTTGCCTGGAAGCCATCCTGAGGTAGTAATTCATGACACCCTTGTGACTGATCTGGTAATTTTGTCCACAGTCATCTGATTACCAGAGACAAACAGACACACAGAGACAGGAAGGGGTCAGTATCTGAAGAGTGGAAAAACACTGGGCTTGAACCTGCTTCCTGCCTTACTCTCTCCCGCTGTCCCTTCATCTTTATGTCTCCTTTGATGCCCTTCCCCGCTAGTTGGTATCGCCACTCTGCGCTGCCCTCACACAGAGGGAATCACCCTTGGCATGTTTGTAATAGGCCAGGTCATAGCATTCGGGCCATCTTGCTGTGGGCATGAAACCACTTATGAGGCGGAGGCGGGTGGGGGTGTGTGTGTGTGTGTGTGTGCAACAAGAGGTTGACGAGGGTGTACTGGGGGCGTGGGGGTTAGGGATGCATTGTGTCAGTCATCGCCTGCTGCTTTCCATCTCTCTACTATCTGTGTCTGTCTCGCACTCGTGGCTGCTTATCAGGAATCTGCAGGTCTACCAATAACAAGAACACTGCTATTGTCAACTTCCCTTTTAGGATCTCCGCTCTTACACCAGAAACACACAAAGCTTTCCATCTGTGGGTCTCTTCTTTACTACGGGGGGATGGGGTGGAAAAAAAGGCCAGAACAGCCAGTCACTTCCTGTTTGGGCACGTGACCTTGGGGAGATAAAGGGCAGAGGGAACATGAAAAAATATCTGTTGAAAATCACTGGCTCAGTGTCTCTCAGACTTTAAAGAAGGCAAACTAGCATACAAGCATGCGTCCACCCAATTAATCTAAGTAGTGACCGGCTGACTGTAATGAATATATGGCCTCACACACATGACTCATGAACCATAAACCACTGTGGTCCATAATCGATGCATCGTCCTTAACCCAGTCTAACATCTCGAGAGTGTGCGCCTTGTTGTGCACTTTCTGTTGGTGCGTGTGGCCGATTTTCATCTCTATTGCGCGTCTAATCAGTTGGATGTACTTCCTCTCAGGAAGAAAACGATGTCCTGTTTTGA
>JAMQGT020011146.1:0-13511 GCA_024447675.2 Pterophyllum scalare
ATACAAATGTGCACACCTGCACACACATTTTACATTGATGTTGTTTGTCCACACAGCTGTATACTTAGCTTAAACAGAGAAAACGGAGGCTGCATTTGAATTGCTGAGAAGGACTACCAGTACATTTGGCTCTTAGTCAGCAGCAAGATGACCTTCATTCACATCTTTCTAGATGGCATAGATCCCTGTGAAGAGGATGAAGGGGATGGAGGGAGAGGCAGGTGGGGTGATGTGGGGGATGGTAGTGTTGATGTTTCAGTTCTATTCACTGGCTGCATTTCTATGTGTTTCTGGCCATGAAACAGATACTCCCACAAACAGGAGGAAGTGGGGGAGGATAGAAGAGCTCTCAAGGTGAACAAGGCAAAGATATTCACAAATGGAAAAATGGGGTGGAGAAGAATATTAAGATATGCAAAGAATAAAAATGAAACATCAAGCCAGGTAGTTGCATTGCAAAAAACTGATGACATATCGGGGTAAGGTGTTGCAATTGCAGATGTTTTTCTCTTGGATTATTAGACAGAATTCATAAACTTCCTCAGTGAAATTTATGCATGAACCACCCAGATCCCCACACTACAAGACTCATGATTTATTCTTAATTAAGAAAGATGATTTACTAATGTGTTGAGAGGAAAATGCACCATGATTTTTTAGGCATAAAAACATTTTTTTAAAAAGAGACATAACACAAGGGGTGAAATAAACTAAGCTGTATAAATAAATACATTAAATATTTTATGCCCGAGACTCCTATCCATGCATCACCTCTTGTTACTTTAACTGCCTGGTCTGGTAAATACACATATATAGGTAGGTGTTAGATATAATATGTTCATTCCTTCTGACTTACTCATAAACATTAAAAATGTGCTACAGGCATAAATTAAACAAACATGCCAAAAAAAAAAAGATAAATGGTGAGATGCTATTGTGCTTTCTACAGATTAAACTGCACAACGAATCACCAATGCATGAGACCACATATTAATCTGGCACATCCAGCACCCCTCCAAATCACACAAAATATAAAACCTGCATGACAAATAAGCCACAGAGGAGCATCCCATGGCCCTATAATAAAAGCAGCAGGTTTAGTGAAGTGAGAAAACTTTACACTGCTAAGCACAGATTGATGGATTCATAGAACACAAACTAGTAATGCAGATGGGGGAAAGCGACCAGCAGAAAAAGAATACAGTCATACAACCATAATGCAGATAAGAGAGTGCAGATTAATGTCCTAACACAGATAGATAAAATTAACACACACTCATTTGGCCTGGAAGGTCACCAGGTGAAGCTAATGTATAGGGTCATTATCACTAGCCAGTGATTCATTATGATAATCATTCAAGGACATCATCATTGCTCCTGAGCACTATCCACATTCAAGAGTGGGCACCTCAGTGGTTGTGACAGGGAGAAACTGTAGGGAGACACCCTCAGTTCCTCCAATTACAAGCAAGCTCCAGTGATGACACTTACACTGCACCTGCTCCATACATTTCCGTCTTTGCCTATGAAAAGAAGCAGAACTTCATCTTGGAAGAAGTTTTAAAAAAAATGATTTTGAGGTCTGAAATTTGTTTTTGATGTACAGTATTTTTTTGTATTCTAGTCTCTAAAGCACGATCTATTGTGACATTAAACAAATGTCTAGGTTATTGGTTAAAATTTTAAAGTGGCTGTAATGTAAGCACCTCTTTCTTAAATCTGTTTGAAAATGTACCAATTTTATTATATTTTAGTAGAAAGTTACATTTAGAAAGGTGCACTTAAATAAATATGTCTGTGTTAGCCAAAAAGAATGATTAGTTGTGAGAAACATGCATTTCATAAAGTTATAGCAGAGACCTTAGTGGAAGTTTCTTCAAAGCATGAGTAGACTCAAGTTAGATAATGGTCCTAACTTATTAACTCATTTCAAATAATTAAAATCGAGTCACCACTTGAATTACTGCTTAGATTTCTGCAAAACAAACAAAATAGACCTTTGCCTTGAGAATGCACAGGATGCCCAACATCCAAGAGCATTTGTACTGTATAGACAAAAAGTATCATGGTTAAATGTTAAGTGAATCTGCCATAGTTGTTGGTGCCAGACGGGCTACTCTGAGTATTTAAGAAACTGCTGCAACAGGAACTCAGATAACCACTCCTTAAAACCAAGTTATGCAGAAGAGCATCCCTGAATGCATATTACATTGAAACTTGAAACAGATGGGCTACAGCTTCAGAAAAGTTTGGTGGCAGCCTCAGAATTTGGCATAAAAAACATGAAAGCATGGATCCGTCATGCTTTTTATCAATGGTTCAGGCTGCTGCTGGTGGTGTAATGTGTGAGGGGTTTTTTCTTGGCACACTTTGGGCCAATTGATCATCATTTAATTTTGAGTAAAATATTCTTGCTGAGCCAATGTTTCTATAGCATTTATTAAAAACTGTGTTCTTCCTACGCAGGCACAGGTAATGTAGACTTGAGTATAAGCTGATTGCCTCTCATTAGATGTTTGGATTAAAATCAGGATTGTAACCTGCTCAAGGACTCGCTGACCCTCTACTTGTGGATTTGCACTTCAAATTTAGTGTTCAGTTGCCATCTTCATCCAGCATTTTAACCATTATAAAAAAAACTGAATAATTATCTCCACTCAGTTATTTTGTCTTCTTTACTATGTAAATTCTTACCAACATGGACTTTGTTGAAACAACTGAAAAGTCAGCAGGTTTCAGTACAGCTAGAAAAACAGAATACATTAACAACAACCATGACATATTTGAATGAGGCACAACATATTAGTGTCTGTGATGCTGCTTCGGTCAATGTATCATCCTCAGTTTACTGAATAATAGAACAGCATGTAGTGTCTCATAAGTGGATGAACTATTCAGGATTCAAGTGCAGTAAACTTGTCTGAAGCCCCGTTAACCCTTCCCCACCAAGAAAAATGTATTCATTTTTAACTTTCGGAGTTAATTTTAAAGCATCATTTTCTATTGTTGGCAGTGGTGGAGTAGTTAGCACCACCTCTTCACAGCAGAAAGGTCGTGGATTTGAACCTGCCAGCCAGCCCATGCCTGTGTGGCTTCTCTCAGGTTGCTGACAGTTCAAAGACATGTTTGTCAGGTTAACCGGTGATTCTAAATTGGTCATAGATGCGAGTGTGTGTGTTAATGGTTGTCTGTCATTCTCTGTGTAATGGGACTGGCAACCTGTCCAGGGTGCACCCTGCCTTTTGCCATATGACAACTGGGATAAGCTCCAGTCCCTGCAGTGGATAAGTGGTTAAGAAAATGGATGAATTTACTGTGCATGGGATTATTTTTTTTTAAAGTATTGCCAAGACACCTGCTGTTATTGGTGGTATAGCCAAACACTGTGTCACTGTGTTTTAGTGGCCTGTCGATTTTTTTTATTTGTTTGCCCTCTAGGTTCTAAAATTTGATTATTTTACTTGTTCAGTCAGTTATTTGCAATATGCAGCAGTGGTGTATATATATATATATATATATATATATATATATATATACACATACATGCACAGTATATATATATATATATAGCTGTGATTCTGGATCTGGATCCGTCTTACAAATCTATTTGACCCCTTTTATTTATCAGATTTAGTTAAGCAAGAAGGTCAGAGAAGAATCATCTGATTCAGATGTGATGTAATCCAGCTCCCCAAGCTGACAAAGCAGGGGAAAGACAGGCTTTGTGTGCCTATAGTGACTAATGTGCCTGTAAGCACTAAGCTGTGGGGTCATGGGTTTCTGGACATGTGTCATCCAAGGAAATACTCCAGTCCCCCAGAAACAGTCACCACTGGTTTTTATTGTCACATTCCTTCATATGGCTGCATTTTGATATGGTTTTGTGGAAGACACTGGCACCAGCATATCTCATGATTTATTACTTAAAACAGATAAAAATAAACGAAAATAAAAATAATCAGTTTAATTTTTTTGCAATATAAGAAGACTCCAGTCCCCCAGAAACAGTTACCACTGGTTTTTATTGTCACATTCCTTCATATGGCTGCATTTTGATATGGTTTTGTGGAAAGACACTGGCACCAGCATATCATGATTTATTACTTAAAACAGATAAACAAACAAAATAAAAATAATCAGTTTAATTTTTTTGCGATAGAAAAAACAAAGACACGGATAACAGAGTGGAAGCAGAATTGCTTGATTTTCGTTATGCCTAAAGGTCCAAGTCTGACTTCAGCTCTGCTTTGATGCTGGATCCAAATGACAGCTTCTGTTTCAGCTGCAAGACGCCGACACTGACAGCTGTGCGTATGTGTTTTTGCCTCTGCTGAATATAACTGGACTGACTAACCATTTTCACAAACATACAACCTTAAACATATGGGTATTAAAACTTTTATGCACCTAAGAGGTAGTATGAAGACACACCGAAGAGAAAACACGTGACAGCACACACAAACGCACAGCATGTGTTTTGATATGTTTAGACTGATGAAAAGAGAAGGAATTAGGAAAATCAAACGTTTGTCCACCCATTTGCCAGCAAGGCTTAATTACTCACTGAATCACACTGGCAGACTTGAAGCTCTCTCCCGATTACTGTAACTCAGAGGAGCTTTTGATCTGTCACTTTGTTGGCTGTGTGCATGTGTTCGCCACAAGTCTTTGCTGCCCAGCTCCAGGCAAAACAAAATAAATAATAAAACTAGCCAAATAAATAATATGTTGTTGTAAAAAGCTACATCCTGGAAGTTATTTCTACTTTTGTCTGTTTGTCCCAGAACCTAAAAAAAAAAAAAAAATGCAATGCTTAGAAGCCTTTTGAACTAAATTATGTTTAGCAAAATAATTCTAGCAAAATAAACCATATTTGTTAAACATGTTAGCATTCTCTGATTTTCTGATTGTCTAACTGTAACTGAGGATAATGGGAAGCCATTATTTTGCAGGTATTCCCTAATAATGCAGCATGTTACTCAAGTAATGTTGATTTTTTGTATCTGATAAAGTTGTTATATAGTAAGTTCTTCCATTCAAACCACTAATGGCAGACTCTTGGTAGCAGGTTAAAAAAGTCATCTGGATTTATTTATTACTAAAAGCCAAACATTTCAGCTTTCATGATTGTTTAAACGACTAAGTCAGGGTACTGATAAAATCATTAGGATCCATCATCAAAAAAACATAATTTATTAAGATTTGTCAAAGTGATGCATGCCTGCAGGATGGTCTGTGTACAGTAGATGTAACATAAATGCATTTAACATAAATTACAGCTTCAAATGAACCTTTAACCATTCATGTAGCTGCTGTAATCCTTGACATTGTTACTAATATTCTGTAGGATATAAACTAATCTGTAGCTTATCATCAAGAGCTATATAAAATATTTTATTTGCATGGAAGCATACAAGGTACAATTCTTTTTAACTCAGGCATCTGCCTGTCTGGATCTTGCTCTTCCATCACTCAAATTTAATGACAAGTCATTTAGGCCCAATCTGTCACAGGGCTATGACTGCTCTGCATGTCTTTCTGTTCACCGAGAGGAGAAAAGGAGAGATTGACAGGAAGGAAGCCAGAAAGAAGACAGTAGGTGTGGAAAGATAGACACAGAGATGCATTTTTATGGTTTTAATGCAAGTGTCACTAGGACCCTAAGCCTCTGTCAGCCCTGATTCTCCAGTGAAATGAAATCCCTGGCTTTAATCCAGAGACCTCTTAAATCTCTCCAGAGGAGTGTGGCCAGTTTGCCCCAACTTCTCACCCTCAGCGAGGTAATGGATGTTGGAGAAGGTTACAGAGTTTGGACCTAACAACCTAACAACCACTCCTGTTTCACTGGAAGGTGGAAGCTCTCTCACTGACCGATACCATGTGTTAGCCTATCCATGAATGTGTTTTCCATACATTTCACTTGGCTGTTTAAATTTTTGCTGGTGTTTACTGCAGGTCGTGTATGACCAAGCAAATTTATGATAGGAACTGTATATACCTCATGTTTTAAATCCCTCCATGTGGATGACTGCCATTTTATTATTTCTCTCATTAATCTTTCCAAATTTTAATCACTCTTGCATTAAAAGGGTCTCACTGTGCGATGGCCTGTGTAGTTTAATAATTACAGTTCTACTCAACACAGTTTTTTAGTTCCATGCTGCTGCATTTATTTCTGGATAACTTCATTACTGTGTGTCATTAAATATTCATAGAATCTGAATGAAATACAGTTGGGAGTAATTATGCTATTTGTTAATGTGCAAACTAACCATTTGTGGTGCATGGAAAAACTGACTGACAGCTGTCAGCCTAATATCTTCTGTTTACTATTTATTTCCCATACAGATGTTCTACCACAAATCGTTTGTCTTCATTTACATGAATACGATTTAGAGCTCGATTATGCCTTTTGTATGGTCAAATTTATTGAAATGTTGACACTGCAGAAAAAAGGCTTACACACTATATTGCCAAAAGTACTCACTCACCCATCCAAATCATTGAATTCAGGTGTTCCAGTCACTTCCATGGTCACTGGCATATAAAATCATGCTCCTAGGCATGCAGACTGCTTCTGCAAACATTTGTGAAAGAATGGGTCACTCTCAGGAGCTCAGTGAATTCCAGTGTGGTACCGTGATAGGATGCCGCCTGTGCAATAAGTCCAGTCGTGAAATTTCCTCCTTACTAAATATTCCACAGTCAACTGGTAGTTGTATTATAACAAAGTGAAAGCCATTGGGAATGACAGCAATTCAGCCACAAAGTGGTAGGTCATGTAAGATCACAGAGTGGGTCACAGGATGCTGAGGCGCATAGTGTGCAGAGGTCATCAACTTTCTGCAGACTCAGTTGCTACAGGCCTCCAAACTTCACATGGCCTTCAGATTAGTTCAAACCAGTGCATGGAGAGCGTCAAGGAATGGGTTTCCATGGCTGAGCAGCCGCATCCAAGCCTCACATCACCAAGTGCAATGCAAAGTGTTGGATGCAGTGGTGTAAAGCACACGGCCACTAGACTCTAGAGAAGTGGATACATGTTCTCTGGAGTGATGAATCACACTTCTCCAGCTGGCAATCCAATGGACGAGTCTGGGTTTGGTGGTTGCCAGGAGAACAGTATTTGTCTGATTGCATTGTGCCCAAGTGTAAAGTTTGGTGGAGGGGGGGATTATGGTATGGAGTTGTTTTTCAGAAGTTGGGCCTTATCCCCTTAGTTCCAGTGAAAGGAACTCTTAATGCTTCAGCATACCAAGACATTTTGGATAATTTCATGCTCCTAACTTTGTGGGAACAGTTTGGGGATGGCCCCTTCCTCTTTCAACATGACTGCGCACCAGTGCACAAAGCAAGGTCCATAAAGACATGAATGGGTGACTTTGTTGTGGAAGAACATTACTGGCATGCACAGAGTTCTGACCTCAGCCCATTAGAAAACCTTTGGATTGAATTAGTGTGAAGACTGCAAGCCAGGCCTTCTCATCCAGCATCAGTGGCTGACCTCACAAATGCGCTTCTGGAAGAATGGTCAAAAATTTCCATCAGCACACTCCTTAAACCGTGCGGAAAGCCTTCCCAGAAGAGTTGAAGCAGTTATAGCTGCAAAGGGTGAGCCGATGTCATATTAAATTCTATGGATTAATAATGGTATGTAACTCACGTTCATATGCGTGTGAAGGCAGATGAGGAAATACCTTTGGCAACATAGTTTTTTATTACTTTTTAATTTATTGATAATATTTTATGTAGTTTGGATGCAAAGTTGTAATCTCATAATGTCAATGACCTCAACTGTGCAGGTTTCATGACTGATATTATTTTTGATAATATGATGATATTATTTTTTTCCTAATGTTTTTAAAATTATTTATTTGGTAATATAGATATCAGTACAGCATTCATAGTGTACAGGAAAATGAGAACTATGGAACAAAAAGACAGGGAACACAATGAAGTGACAGCACCTGCTGCATTCTGAAAGACCGCTGTCTCCACTCCTATCCCATAACCCCTTTCTCCTGTCAACACCAGAGGAACACAGCCACATGCAGTAGCAGGTGACGCTTCCATGGTTCATCACACTATGAACACACACACACACACACAAACACACACACACACACTGCATGTCAAGCTGTCAGTGTATGTGCATGTCCTTGTAGGTGCGTCATGTCTTCTGTGTCTTCAAAAATCGGCTTGGCTCTTGCATATGACACAGAACTCAACATGAATCTTTAAGATTTGTGCCCTTTTGTTAAAAAGGTTTTCAGAACTTTTTTTGCTGGTTGTTGCATGTCACCTTTGTATCTGTGATATCATGTTGCTGCTGCCATAAAAAATGACAACAGCCTTTTCACTTCCTAGCTTCTTTGCTTTATGTGCTGCAGAGGGAGCAAGAGAGGGCCAGATTTACTAACGGAAACCCTCTTTTCGAATTCAAAAGCTACTGTATTGATTCACAAAAGATGCGCAGTGTCTATTTTCTGACTGAAAGGAATTATTTTTGTGGCTGGCTGTGTTGCACATGTATTTTAAAGTGCAAAATTTCGGGAAGAATTCTTTGCTCCACCTGAGCTGTCACATTTATCCAGGAAACAGCTGTTTCAGTATGTAAGAACAGACACAGTCCACAGCAGTTTCTATGAGAGATGTCCATCATTGAATCAAAAACATATGGATTCTCCTTCAGCTGCATTCTCACTGATCATAAATACAGCTTCTGGAAACTGGAGAGAAATACATGAGTAAAACCCATGCTATACCCACTGTATTCAATACCTCATTTTTGACTGGCTAAGTTGTGCTGCTCATGGTAAAATGTGTTGGTCATTGTTGAAATTACCTGTTTGCATCTTTTATTTATAAACTAGTGCATAACTTTCCGTACAGAACTTTTGACTCCTATCTGTGCATTTTTGCTCATGCAAACATGCACTGCTTAAAAATTCTGTGCTCATGAT
This sequence comes from Pterophyllum scalare, assembly GCA_024447675.2. Taxonomy (NCBI): domain Eukaryota; kingdom Metazoa; phylum Chordata; class Actinopteri; order Cichliformes; family Cichlidae; genus Pterophyllum; species Pterophyllum scalare. Next base: position 8,964 of record JAMQGT020011146.1, read on the forward strand.
TTTATGCTTATGATGCCAGTAACACATTTCAAAAAAAGTTGGGACAGGTTCAACACAAGTAAAAATAGTTTCATGCTTAAAAAATGTTGCTGAAATATAAATAATTTGATTAATTGGCCATGGGTTACTAAATTAGGTGTAAAATGAGCATCCCAGGGAGGTAAAGTAAAGATGGGTAGTGGTTCACCATATGAGAATGTGTTTCAAAGTAGGTAGTTTGGAAAAATGTTTCCCAAAATAAAATATCATCTAAAATTTATAAAAATGTCAAAACAGACAATTCAGAGAACAATAGAAAGGTATAAGGCCAAAACCCAGTAGTGACAAGATCTTAAGGTCCTTAGTTGGCATTGCAGTAAAAATAGATGATATTCTTCAGTGGAAATCACTGCATCAGCGCAGAAAAACACAAACGGCTCAAAATAATAAACCACACATAAACAAGATTCAGAAATGTGACCACCTTTGCTATTCATTTATTATAGATTGAGGCAAAATGAAAAACTGCACTGTGGTTTTGTAAATCACGTAAATCATTGCTTCTAGGGCCTAAGAGGAGAAAAAGCATTCACCTTGTTAACAGTGCACAGTTCAAAAAACAGTGCAATAGTACAGGAGTGCATTTGCTAGCATGGCATGGTTAAACATGTGGCAGTGCCATTAATGGTTCACAATATATACAAGTTTTGGTAAATCGTATGCTGTACCTGATGTTTTCATCTGGAAGGGTTTTCCTTCAACTATTAAGTACTCTGATATTATTATTATTCATTACTGAGCCATTTAGTCCCTGTACAGCCTCAATGAAAGATTGGTCCTCATGTTTATGGCCCACATCAAGGACACCATTGATCTCACTGTGGTCCACAGCTATATGCATACTGGAAGAACCGGTCCACAGAAGACAGCATCTCCTCTGTGGTTCACACTGACCTCACCCATCTGGAGCATAAGGACTCCTATGTCTGTATGCTCTTTGTGAACTTCACATCAGCCTTCAACACCATAACTCCACATAGCCCGGTGCACTAACTGCTCACACTTGGACTGAGCTCTTCCTTCTGCAGCTGGGTCCTGTACTTCCTGATGAACAGGCCACAATCTGTGAGGATCCATCATCCCTAGCCCTGGCTTCCCCCAGGGCTGTGTGCTGAACCCTCTTCTGTTCATCCTGCTCACATATGACCGCTCAGCAAAACATCCAGGCTGTCATATTGTGAAGCTTGCACATGATACAGTAGTGGTCAGATGCATCGCTACCATGAGACTGGCTACAGGCAGGAGGTGGAACACCTGAAGTGTTGTTGCAGAGAGAACAGTCTCTGCATCAATATGACAAAAACAAAGGAGATGATAGTGGACTTCAGAAGGGTCAGAGCTCAGTCCTCACCTCATTCTACAGATGTTTGGTGGAGAGGGTCCTGTGCTCTTGTATCACTCTGTGGCATGGAAGCTGCTCTACAGTAGAGAAGAAAGCTCTGCAGAGGGTGGTGAAGGCAGCACAGAGGACTGTTGGAGTCAGCTTCTCTACCACCATGGAAATGTACACCTCCAGATGTAGGTAAAGGGCAACCTGCATCATGCAGGACCCCACACACCCAGCATGCACACTTTTTGTTCCCCTCCCCTCAGGCAAGAGGCGAAGAATCATCAAGAGTAGGACCACCAGACTGAGGAACAGCTTCTTCCCTGAACCTATAAGATACTAGAAGAACTCTGGTGGGGCTGTGTGGCTGTACTGCACTTCCTCAATCAATCCTTGCACACACTCACGCTGTCGTAACTATCACAAGGGCAACACCGGGACATGGGGACAGAATTTTGTTCCACTGTATGTAAATGCAACATAAATAAAAATAAAGAATCCTTGAATCCTTAAATTGCCAACCGTAAGACTGACTCATTCTGACCCTTTGTCACTGATTCTGTTCATAATTTTTATGGATAGAATTTCTAGGTGGAGCTAAGTTGCGGACGGCTTCCACTTTGGTGGCCTAAGAATCTCATTTCTGCTTTTTACACATAATGTGGTTCTGTTGGCTTCATCACATGGTAGCTTCCAGCTTACACTATAGCAGTTCGCAGCCAAGTGTGAAGCAGCGTGAATAAGAATTTGCACCTCAAAGTCTGGGGCCATGGTTCTCAGCCAAACAAGGGTGGAATGTCCTCTGCAGGTCAGGGACAAGTTCCTGTCATTAAGCGGAGGCGTTTAAGTATCTTTTTCTCATGTGAGGGGAGCAAGAGATTGACAGACAGATTGGGGCCATGTCTGCAGTGATGTGGATGCTGTATCAGCTGTAATGAAGAAAGAGCTGAGCATAAAAGCAAACCTACAGCAGTCAATATACATCCCAGCCATCACCTATGGTCATGAACTCTGAGTAGCGACCAAAAAAATTTGATTGCAGATACAATGTGGAAATGTGTGAACTCTTCAGAGTGCCTGGCCTCTTCCTTAGAGATAGAGGAGGAGTTCAGTCATTCTGGAGGGAATCAGATTAGAGCCACTACTCACCCACTACTCACCCACCCACCACATCAAAAGGAGCCCTTGAGGTGATTTGGGCAACTGAATAGTATGCCTTTCGGCATGTCCTACTGGGAGGAAGCCGTGGGGTAGACCCGGAACACTCTGGAGAGATTACATCTCACAGATGACCCGAGAATGGCTTAGTGTTCCACCAGATGAGCTGGAGGAGGTGGCCAGGGAGAGGGAGGTCCGGGCTTATCTGCTTAGACTGCTCCCCCCACAACCTGGTTTCAGATAAGCAGCAGAAAATGGATGGATGGATGGATGGATGGATGGATGGAAGGAAGGAAGGAAGGAAGGAAGGAAGGAAGGATGGATGGATGGATGGTTGGTTGGATGGATGGATGGATGGATGGATGGATGGATGGATGGATGGATGGATGGATGGATGGATGGATGGATGGATGGACTTTTGACTGGTACTGTATTCCTCTCAATATGAACTGTACTCAAATACAATTAGTGAAAACTTTGATTCATATAGTATCTTGAAACAAAAACCTCACAGCAAACAGCAAAAATATGCCAATACTCAAAGCTAAGGCTGTGAACATGGCACACATTTTACCTCCTAAACACTTGTATATGCATCTCAATCAAAAGTACTCAAGTCTTTTTATTTTTAATTACAAAGTAAAGCAGTGTTAAACCATTGTGAAATTAAATTACATTTTATGTATATAGCACCAATTCACAACAACTGTTGCCTGCAGGAAAATAGTCTGATTCATTTTTATGTCTTTGTTTTTTACAAAAATGAGAAGAAATATTTCAGTCCTTTTAAAATGTTGATAGTGCAACATGCCTGTATACAAATGTAACTGGGCCAGGTTCAGCTATCCTGTCAGCTTTGCATACACACACATACACACAAAGCTGTCCAAAGCTGACAAGCTCAGCAGGACAGGGCCTTCTTCCTCTTCATCATTTATTCACCAACACAGCACACTGTGGCCAACACATCCTATAGAGCAAACATTTATTCTCAGCATTCTTCAATTTCCCTCACAAAGCTCTTTTCAAGCTCAGTGCTTAGCCTTTTCACTATGCAATGTGCTGGCAATATTGGTTCCATAAGCCAGTTTTCATTGCTTGTATATTGTGATCTGGTCAAATACTGCTGAGAGGTGATATTGAATACATGCGTGCATGGACAGTATTATGTATGAATGGACAGGATGGACTCATGTATTTCACAATGTGTCCCCTGAAGGTCTTAAATTGTCAGCCTAAGACAAAGAGTACTGAACCCATAGCAGTTGTGGGAAATTATACTTGTCCTCAGAAGTCTATTTGAAGACCTGTTTGCAACCACACTTAGGTTCATATGTTTTTAGACAATTATACAATTTTTGTAATTTTCAAGATACAATTTCAGTGTAGACCCTCCACTTCAAATCAAGGGGTTTAATAAAAGTTTTGACCGTTAAGGAATTACTCATCCAAAATCAAAGGCTCAAAATTGACAATTAGTTTCACAGCCAGGTGAGGCCAGTTTGTGTTATTCCCTGGCAAATTGATTCCAAGTGTTAAACTTGCATTTGGTAGCTTTTCACCAGAACTCTCAATATGAAATCCAAAGAAATGTCAATACAAATGAAGAAGGCCATCCTTAAGCTGAAAAAACAAAATAAACCTAACATCACTCTAGTAAAAGAAGGAATGTACTGACCAGCTCAGCAACACCAAATGGTCTGAAAGACCACAGAAACAACTAAAGTGGATGATCACAGAATTATTTATTTGGTTAAGAAAAAAAAAAAACCTTTTACAACATCTAGTCAAGTCAAGAATATTTTCAAGGAGGTAGGTGTATCATTGTCAGGGCGTACAATTAAAACATACTTTAATGAATGGATTTAGATGAGAGTATTTACAAAAAGGTGCAAACCACTGGTTACACTCAGGAACCAAATTGTTGTATTGGAGTTTGTCAGAAAAAAAGAGCTTGCACAGTTCTGCATGGGAAAAAAAAATTATTTGGACAGCAATACGTAATGGAACCAGTAGGATTACAT
>JAMQGT020011147.1:0-107686 GCA_024447675.2 Pterophyllum scalare
GTCGGTCTTTCCTGGAGGAAATAGCTTGTGAATTTGGTGAAGTGCCTTGTCACACAGACGCGCTGAGCTGCTTGAGGAAATTTATCAGTTCATGGAAAGTAAGTAAGAAATAGAATAAGAGCAAAAACTAAAATCGTGTTGTGTTTTGTGAGAAAATTTTGTGTGAAAATTTGCTAATTTTCATCAGCTTGAAATAATCTATTTTTTCTGATGCTATTTTTGAAGAAAAATATAATTTTAGATTTTATTGAATGCGCTGAGGAAAAATGTGCCGTATTCAGGCCATTCACATCCATACTGCTGATTAAAATAGTTTCAGTTTAGACTGTTCAATAAATGTTAATCCTGTCGGACGTAGACTGCGTATTCAATCTTGTTTTATTTGTTTTGTTTTGTTTTTTTAAGCCTGTCATGTTGTGCTAAACATATTTGCTCTTCCAAGATGAGTTCTATAGATTCTCTGTAGGCTGGTTAATGTTTCTCCTTTTATTTTATTTGTTTATTTGTATTATTTTTCACATACATATATATGTGTCCTATAATGCCAGAGTTGACAGGCTGAGAAAAAAAAAAGCAAGAAAAAAAAGAGAAAGGGGACAAAATAGAAAAAGGGGACTGAGAGGATAGAGCACAAGCAAATAAACCACAATGGTTCATCAACTGCTGCATGTGTAAAAGAATAAAAAACAACATACAAAAAAACGAACAGTACTTGTAAAAATAATTTTATGTGGGGGAAAAAACAAAAAAGAAACAAAGCATGGCTACACAACCAACAATTTTGTTATGTTGTGCTTGCGTGAGTAAGCGTGAATGTCTGTGTCATGAAATGTACGTACTAATGAGGGCGGAAAGCCGCAGCTCCGCCCACCAGAAGCCAGAGGCCGATAGAGAAAGACCCAGGAAACCCGGGCCGCCCGCAGGCCATCGAGAGCATTGAAGACCCGTGGCAACACATTCAAAAGACAGCCTCCACCACTCCACCTCCAGCCTGCATGTTAGGACTTGTCCTCTACAACATGCTATGAAAAGTAAGTACAGCATGTTTCCTGTGAACCTAATGATGCAGAGAGAAATAAGGAGAGATAAACGTGACAGATTTATGGTTGTGATTACTGCTCTTCAAATTAATTAAATTAAATTGAAATTAATTTACTGAATCTAAATATGCTTCATTTGACACACTGCTAAATTATTTATTCATTCCCGTACCCCCTCTAAATACTTCTTTTGTAGTTTTTCTCTCTCATGTTCTAATCAAAAAGCAGAAATATGGATCAAAAATACTTCATATTAAAATGTCAAACAAGGTAAGTATTGCTTCAAGATATAAAATTTTAATGAGTGCAAACTCAAGATCTCACTTTCTCATATCACTGTCAGGATATGAGTGTACTACCTTTCATCTACATTGTAAATGTATCTAAAATGGAGATAAATAATAGATTAACTTCCCAAGATGTCCACTCATTACAGACAGCTATGAAACCTCAGCTATAGATCTGACTCTGGCTCTGTGGTATCTGCACACAGTGATAATGATGGATTTTCATTCATTACTCCAGCATAAGAAGAGAAATTATCTAAATATTAATATCACTGCTATATAGTGCATTTCTCATTAATTAAATATGTAATTTAAAGATCCATATTTTCCAGAGGCAGATGACATATTTAGATGAATCCCACGATGGATGACAAGATCAATTCTGCAGGTGCAAATGAAAAAATAGACGACAGAGATGATGACAAACCAAAGGTCAATGATCCACTCCCCACCACCTCAAAGTTGCTGGTTACACTTGATTCCACCGCAGATCTAACAGGTGTGTTCACATGAAACAGGTAATAATGAAAATGCTGTTGTTCAGTCCCCTGATGCTTCTTTGTGTCTGCCCTTTCAGAGTCTTTGACTGAAGTCACTAGTCTTTCGGAGCAGATCTCCACCGAGGACACTGAATTATCTTCAGTGGACATCTCTGTGAATGTCTTCCCACATAAAACAGTAGGTACGCTGACCTATGAATTCTCTGCTTATAGTTTTCTCCTATAAAAACAGCCTTCATGAGGATTTCTTCTGTTTGGCACAGAAATGCCCACTGAATATGACTTGCAAAATATGCCAAGAGAGGAGTGCCCAGAGCAGTGTCCATCTATGCTCCAGGATCTGTGGAGGACCAGCCCAAACCTCACAGCGCCCTGCTGCTGTCCTCCACAGAGGCCAGCACAGTCCATGAAGTGAGCCAGTCATCCAAAGCAAAAAGCAGGAGCCAAGAAAGCCTTAAAACCACTACTGTTCACACCGACCCAGGAGGAGATGGTAAGGACACTAAATTACTGAGTTCCTGCTTCATCTCTTTGTTCCTAAATGCCTCTATTTTCATTGGTCTCACTACCCTTTTCTTTTCTACATGAGACCTTTGTGCTGCAGTCCTCATGGCCTGCCTCTTCTGCCACCCTCTGGACTGCCTCCTGTCCACATCGAGAGGGTTTAACGAGTGTGTCTGGTGGCTGTGCTCGTCCTTTTGCAACTGCGAGCCTCTCCTGGAAGTGATGCACCACTGTGACCTCTGCGAGTATCTGGGCGTCCACTGCCTCCAGAGCGACTGCACGGTGTGCGACTTGTGTCTCCATGCTACAGAGTGCCTGGACCTCGCTATGGAAATCTCTCAAATGCTTTACCACTGACGCCCGCTGTCAGAAAATGAGCACATCCACACACAAACCCAATGAGAATCATTTATTTGTTAAAATCTTCCGAAAGCCAAATTTGCAAGGACAAGACATGTTTGTTTATGGTTAACAGTCAGTGTTAGCAGTCAAACATATGCCAGGGTGAGACTGGATTAATATTGCAGAGAGCAGTAAAAGCTGACCATTCATTGAGTTCTCCTCTTTGATTTACGGGAACAGAATGAGCAACACTGAGTGATGGAGTGGAGCGACTTTAAGCTCAAAGGTACCCCGAGGTGCCTTAAAAATCACTGTAACCACCAATCGATGCCACTCAAAGCTACGATCTAAGTATGTGTTTGGTTGTTTTAACTAAAAAAAACAAAACAAAACAGTACATCAGTGTTAGAAGAAAAAAAAGCCTTGACATTTGCAGGTACGTACTTATACACACATTCATTAACTGTACAGAAGGTTTGTTAAGCACGTGATGAAAAATCCTAACATTTGTGACTATTTAATGGAATAATAAATGCATTGAGGTTTCCATTCAATGAGCATCATACATTATTATAACAGAGGTGAGACTAGTGGTTGGTTCCAAACAAAACCCAAAAAAAAAAAAAAAAAAAAAAAAAAGCCCTCTGACTACAATCAGCAATAACCTATAATTAAATTATATCACTTTCATCATCCAAAAAAAAAAAAAAAACTAAAAAAAATTTTTTTTTAGTTGAACATGCATACTGGTAAAAAAAAATAAAAAAAATCACTCAGTCATCACCAAGCTTAATGGAGACAAACTGACAACACAGATATTAGTCAGCAGAAACTACTTACCAAACTATCAGGTATAAAAAATGTAATGTACTACAGTACTCTTGTAAAAGGAGAAAACTGTTCTGCATTTTCATTGACTGCGTGAACATTAAAAAAAAAAATATATATATATATATATATATATATATATATATATATAAAAAACGCTGATTTGTAATTTGTAGCTACTCTGGAAGAAATCCTGCTTTGGCTAACTAGCTGCAGCAGCAAGTGATTTTTCACCGCCTTTAAGGTTTATTACAAATATATGCGTCCTGGGCATCAGCTGTCCACTGTATGTAGTAGTAATAAAAACAGACACAAGCTTTCATAAAATGCATAGACTGCCATAAAATAAGGTGCAAAGAACTTGCTCAAAATAAAAGACTCTTATTTACAATGTGCTGTAAATATTTCACAATGTGCCAATACGGAAATCCCTTCTGTAGCTGCTGGTGATCCAACCAACATGGATGAGCATGCAACTGCTACTAACAAACCCTGATTCCAGTCGGTTTAAAGAAAAACCCAAAAACCAAATAAAAAATAAAACACACACACAAAAAATATACACTATATTATTGGCATTTCTTGACAGGTCTGTTGTGCCGAAAAATGTCATGAAAAAGAAACCTCACAGCTTTCTTCCCTACATATAATATATGCATATAATAAATTCAAGCAAACCTTATATCCCTCTTAAATCTCTCAATAAATCTTAACAATTATTTAAGAATGTATTATTTCTTAATGCTAGGTCCATGCCCCTATCATACAATATTGCATTTTAATAAGATTGCATTTATTAACTCAGACAATCATCTGACTGGCTCCAAACAGGAACAATAATAATTTCTACAGGGAAAAAAAATAACTTGCTCTCTTCTGGTGTTAGTTTTGTTCATAATATTAGCTGATCTGACTTTTTAAGTTCAACTGTGCAGTTCTATAAATAGGCTATAGTTATTTAAGGATAAACTGGACATCCCGGCATTCTCGTCCTTCAAACAGTCTCTGACAACACGCAAGTCATCAGAAGTCCTCGTCCATCTCAAGGCTGCTCCTGCGACTGCTGGTTTTAGAGGCACCTGGTGACAAAGGAGAAAACAGCGGCTCGCCCATCCTCTCTGGAGACAGTGTGCACCCGTCATCCATGAGAATGTCTCCCAAACCCACATCAGAGTAGAGGGTTGAGGCTGGGGCGTCATCTAGCTCTGCAAAGCTCAGGCTGCCCAGGTCCAGGGGGCTACTTATAGTGAGTCCAGCAGGAGAGTCTGAGGAGGGTGGGGACAGGAAGGAGGCTGGCAGAGGCTGTCCAATGGCCGCTGGACCAAGGAGGCTCTGGGTGGAGGCTCCTCCTGTGTTGGGAGGCAGAGACTGGCTGCTCTGTGGAACTGTGGACTGCTGCTGGAGCAGTGAGAGATCAGAGGTCAGAGCAGAGATGCCGCTGGAGCTTGAGAGGCCGTGAAGCCGTGCCTGCATTTCCAGCTCCTGAAAAATAAGAACAGCACGTCTGTAATTGGATGCCCAGATGTTCCAAAATCACTGATGTCATTATTGTACATTATACTGGATACCCATGTTATATATCTAGGTTTACATTGCTGCAAGTGAAAATTCATTCCATACATTAAACACAACCCCCCCAGAATTTTATTTAACACTGTAATCTAAATAAGATGGAATAAAGCTGGACAAAGCAAACCTGAATTTTGGTGATCCACAGTTTCAGTGAAGAATAAAAAAAATAATAAAAAAAATTGAAGTCCAGAGCTCAATAAAGCAAACATCAAATTTTGTGGACCTATTTTTTGCAAAATATGCCTCAGTAAACCAGCGGGTCAAGTGCAGACACTTCACAGACTTACTATACGTACTACAGCAGTGAGGAAAGGTACGCAGACACTTCCTTAGGAAGAAAAAGCTCCTTGGTTTAAAAAAAAAAAATGAGAGTGAGAAAAGACACCCGAGCAGGGCCAAGGGCGTGGCACTCACTACATGTATCATGATACACATACAGTGCATGCCCTGGTTACTTTTCTGCCTCCTTAGAAACAGCATGTGTGGTGCGATCTCAGACAGCTTGTTGTTTTCTTTGACTTTCAAGGAATTATGCACCGTGGATAGATTTGTTCCCCAGGGTCCAAATATCCAGCAGTTCGTGGTGTGGGACACTCACAAAATTGGACTTTTGCAAGACCATTTAAAATTTCAACAGGTATGCTTCCAAGATGTCCATTCATTGATTTTAATAGGTGTCATCACAAAACTTTGTTCTTATTTAGCCACATATGATGGCCAAGAAATATTAAGCAAATCCCGGCCATAAAAACCTCAGAAACAAAGTGTTTAAGCAGATTCTTAGTCTTGATGGCATTACCTTGGCCTCCCATAACACTATGAAGAACCTTGTCTACATTTTTGACCAACGGTATGCCCGTTAACACACAAATTAAACAAATCTCTAGGACTGCCTTCTTTCATTTACTGAGTTTTGTCTAAATTAGAAACATCCTGTCTCTGCTGAAATACTATCCCCAAAAATGCTGAAACACTGGCTCAAGCTGGACTACAGTAATTCCTTTTTATCAGGAGGTTCTAAAAGCTCCATGGAAAGCCTTCAATTGATGCAAAATGATGGAAAAAAAGAGAATATTTCTCTGACATTAGAAAAAATGGCTGTAAAATCCACAATAGAAAAGCCATATAGTACCATATCAACCCAACAAAGCCTTCACTCTCAGAGTGCAGGGCTTACTTGTGGTTCCTACGATCCCTTTGTACTTTCTGCAAAAGTAGAAAGGGAGGATTTCAGGTCCCTCTCCTGTGGAATCAACTCCCAGTTTGGGTTCAGGAAACAGACACCCACTGCACTTTTAAGATCAGGCTCAAAATTTGATGCAATGAGAAGTGAATATGCCACTATTGCGTATCAGTACTGTTTGCTGAGTCCAGTTCTGTTAGATTTCCTGCTATTTCCTGTTAAAATGGAGTTCTTCCTTCCCACTGGCACCAAGTGCTTGCTCATACAGGATCATTTGATTGTCGGGGTCAGGATCTTTACTTTACAACAAAAAGCACTTTGAGATGACTACTGCTGTGATATGGTGCTATATAAATAAAACTGAACTGAATGCTCACCTGGATGCGTAACATTAAAGAGTGGTTTGCTTGCTCCAGCTTTTTTTGTCTCATCTCAATATCCTTGGCTCTCTGCTGCTCCTTCTGCAGTTTCCTTATGTAGTCTACAGAAGCCTTGAGAATGGTGCCTTTATTCCAGCGCATCTCTCTGTCGTCATTGTGATGTCGGTAAAGGCAGGAAACACAACAGAAACAGAAGACAAGATTGCATTTATAAACCAGATGCAGAGCCCCCTAACATTAAAAAAACAAAACAAAAAAAACCACTGTAACTCTATGTGAGCAGAAGAAAATAAAGGTCTAAAAAGCACCAATAAGACTTACGGGTCTGATGACTTGGGTATCAGAGTGCCCAACTCCTTTATGCGGTCATTGATGTTAAACCGTCGCCTCCTCTCAACTGTAAGCAACAAAGGGCGAGGCAGAGAGGAAGCAAAGGCACATGAGTTTACCTCTAACAATCAGCTGGTATTAAGCAGAAGCATGAACAAGTAGATAGGATGCTGTGATTTTGAATCTGCATTGTGTTCAGATTTGAACAAGTAGTAAAAATACCAAAAATGATCTCAAAGGTTAACTTACTGAGGTTATGGTTGTCTTTCTTCTGCCTCTCTTTCATTAATGCTTTGGCATCTGCGTCTGAAAGACAAAATGTCAGTGTTCATGTTATGAAAAACTAAACTAAGCTATTGTGTTTTTAAAAAATATTTTTCTTAAAAAAAGGAAGTTATTATACCAGTAATTTCCCTTTTAATTTTTGGAAGATCAGCAGGGCAGGAGTTGCTGACAGTAAGAGTAGGTGCTGCCATTCCCGGGCTATGGTAGACATCCAAGAGGTTTCCTGGGAGCTGCACAACAAACAACACGTTGCAATATATGCCTTAAATAGTCCCTGACTTCTTAAGAAGCAAATGCTTCTTCTTTAATTTAGAGCAATCAGTTCATCGAGTTCAAAACAGTGTCAAAGCAGGTTTCTGTAGATCAGACAGATGCTACAGTACAAGTTGCAAAAGTAACATGCCTTTTCATTACAAAAGTAAATGGATGCTATACAAGAAAAGCAAAAAAAACCAAAACCACCATTTATATTCTATTACACATCAACTATGAAGAATACCTAGTGACACTTCAAAAATCAGAAACATTTACCTCAATGTGCTTCTTTTTCTCGCTCTCCAAAATCATCACCATAATCCTCATTTTTTTGTTTTGCAGCAAACTTTTGGCAAAATGTTTCTCCCATACAGATTACTTCTTAACCTGGCCGTGTACTTTTTATGGCTTTGTTTCACTTCTCTTTGTCTTGTATCCACTGACAGCTTCACCCCGCCCATGAAACACTTTGGTGACAAATAGTAACTGAGTGCCAGAAGTGTATATTTATTCAGAATTCCACACATGAAAGAGACCGCCCATTCACAGACAGTACTCACACAGAGCTTTCTGCATTATTCTGTTACTGTACTATTGAAGAAGAACCTCTAAACTCCAGAGGAACCTTTAAAAAAGGAAGTACAGGAAGGTACAATAAATACAGTTTTTCATACCGTACTAGGCAGCTGAAGACCTGAGTCAATCAACGTAATGATGTCGTCATTAAAACTGGATTCAAGGCTAATGATGTCGTCGATCACATCGTCAATCTTAAAAAAAGAGATAATGAAAAAAAAAGTGATGAAAAGTAAGTAGTGTGACAGTAACAAATATGTATGCAAAGTGTATAAAAACAGTCTGGGTGACAACACTAAATATCTAAGCTCAATATAAGAGCTTTAAGGAGCCCTAATCTGGAAGGGAGTGATACATGCATGAGAAGTGCTGGCACGGTTATTCTGTAAGTGCAGTATTTAACATCTTATTGTGACAACAGGCCAACAGGAGTATGACAACAAAAGGTATGCATCATCACAGTGGGACCTTTGGGCACATCATTACAGAGCAAACGCAAGGTAATTAAACAAAAAGAGAGCAACAGATTTTTCACTTCCCTAAAAATGGAAACTGGACGGGAAATTTGCAGAAAGGCAGTTATTGAAAAGGTTGTGCAATCTGCTAAATCATCAAATGAAACTCACACACAGGAAACGTAACCACTGGTATCAATGTCGGAATTCCCCTTACTTCTTCCTTGTTGGATCCGATGTTAAGCAGTGCCATAGGACTATTAGGGGCGCTGCTGGCTGTAGGGGCCACTTCAGGGGCTGAACTGGACTGGGGGACAGGGGACACAGACACGGTCTGAGGAACCGCCTTGTTTCCCAGTGTGGTGGAGAGGTACTGCTTCACCTGCTGCCTCTGTGCCTGTTGGATGTGGTACTTGGTGGGATTCTCCAAGTGGGTCTGCACCTGATGATTTAAATAGCTGTTAGGGGACTGTGGTCTGACACACACCAACGGCACTAAATAAATAATACAAACTGGCCGCCCTTACTTTCAGCACTTCCACAGGCACCTGTGCAGGTGGGGGACGGGCAGCATTAGGTGGCAGAGTGACAGAGATAGCTGGAGTGGAGTCAGATGCCCGAAGCTGAGCGGCAGCAGCCTGTTGCTGCTGAGCAAGAGCCTCGCGCCTCTCCTGCTCCTGGGCTTGTTCTCGCATCAGCTGCTGCCGCAGCAACACACGTGACGACATGGCTGAGATGGATCCACGGATCTAGTGATGGAGCTGTACGACAAACACAGTATATAATGTTCTTACTAGTTATTACACAACTCAATCCACAAATCAGAATCATCCACTATAATTTTCCAATGATAAAGATTTTGATGATCATCCAGATGTTACTGCACATCTAAAATAGGTTTCCACTGGAAACACACAACTGTACAACCTAACACAACTATCCTAATTAAAAATGTTTTTAAAAAATGACTTCAAAATGCTAAACAAATCAACATCATCTTGTGCACTATGAAGGTGCTCAACACCATCAATAAGCTTGCAACGTCCTCTCCACCTAATTACATCAAAACCAGCATTAATCTGCCCACTTTCACAGTGTACCTCTGTTCAACTGCTAGAAATTTGGTGAATTACTTTCAGATGGTCTTATAAAAGGATTTTACTGATACTGTCACACATTAAACTGTCTAGCCCTCTTTGAAACTGAGATTATTCTTGTGATAGTACTGGTTATATGGCTGTAATGGAAGTGCCATTTTTGTTGCCATTTTTTGCAGCTATAACAACTGAAATTACCCCCTGGGATCAAAGTATTTCTGATTACAATAGTGAATTTTTCAAATCTAGTTTCTCTGATTCAAGCCTCTTCTTTTTTATTTTCATTTTCAATTCCTTTTTTTTACTTTCAGGAAACTGTGAACTGTGCCATACACTTTTTATAACATTCTGTTATGTCTGCTATAAGTTTTATCTTTTCACTCAGAGATACAGAGGACTCACACAGGTCTTTTTTCATTTCTATTACTAACTGCAACCATGCTCACCAGTATCTAGACTCAATATTGTAAAATAATTATTTGCAAATGTGAAAAGAGTTGTGTAACAATTTGCACACCAATAGATTTGTAAATTGCTAAAGGACTCTCCAAACACAAGGTGATATCTGTGAAAACGTGCAGGGATCTGCTAATGCGCATTTAAAATTTGTGTGCGCATAATTAGATTTGCAAGTATAAATGTGCACACAACCATACATACACAGACATTAATGACTGAAAAGTCAGTTTGCCCCAAGAGTTGGAAAGAAGTTAAAATCAGTTTCGGCTTACTTGTATTAGACTAGGTTGGCACTTGCAATATTCCACTGTGTGTGCAGATTTACATGTGTCAATATACCTTTGTTGCACATATGAAAACAGGCTGAGATATTTTTTTTAAACAAAGCTGATTAAGCACACACGGACTGAGATTCTGCTACACCACTCTCACACACATTTACAGACTATTTGGAAGCTTTTATAGTCCCATAGGAGAGAAGTGAACTCTCGGGAAAGGGAACCATCGGCCGGCGGGAGGAAGTATCACTTTAAAAAGCATGGATCTGTCACCTCTATTCGAGCCTTTGAGTCATAACTTATTGACGAGATAACGACGCCACAAAGGAAAAAAACATACCTGCAACAACCTTTAGCCTGTTTTCTGTGAACTTAGTGATTAGTTTAGGATTGAACTGTCGATTGCAGAGTCTGGATGGACAATTTGGTCGAAGTAAGCTGTGTGTAGACGCCGCCTACTCTCAGCACCGTCGGGGGGAAGCACTAAGTTTTGGCGAATGGCCATATGAGCTGCGTCTTCTAACGAGGTTTCCACGACAAATCCTGTCTTATAGTTTAAAGACATGTTGATAGCTCTGTTGATGTCGGCAGAAGTCGTATCAGACTTTTAATGACACTTTTTATTTCGATTATATAAAACTCCATTGAAATGTCCGCTAAGAAGTGGTCGCCTTCACAAGCAGAAACCTATCCCGACGACTCCACCATCAAAAGCCCATTTTACTTTTTAATACCACAAGTTAGCTGGATTATCTTAAGGCCCATTTGGACAGGCGGGTCGGGGGTTTCCTTTTAGCAGTTTTCGTAATCTCATTTTTGGCTAGCTGGATCCAGCCTAAGGAAGTGGCGGCGTGTGTCTGACAGCTCAGTGCTGCTAACGGGCCCAGATCAACGTAATGTGTGACTACGCAATAAAAACTATAATTTACATACATATATCTTTACGGTGGTCTGGTAGCAATCCAGTGATAGTCCACTTGTTGGAAGGTTGCTATTTTAGTTAAAGACAGTACCGTACGACTCCGCTACGGCTAAGTAAAAATAGGAAGTTGAATTCTAGCTAGCTAGCACTCATTATTTGCCATAAGCTAATGCTTGACAGCGACATGACTTACTTTAGAATGAAGACACATACCATGAAAACTGATTAGTTTAAATGAGTCACAGCCACACATCCACGGAATCCCTCATTTTCTTTGCCATTTCTTCAGAGCCTTGAAAACACCACTGACAGTCACTAGCTTCTATCGTTGTTTACCTCAGACCGACGGGCTTACGTCATCTTACGCAACTTACCCGGAACCTGTTGACTTTAAAGTTGCTGTATTTTCAAAACGGCCGCATGAATATAGCATGCCAAAAATTTAGTATTGAAAATTTTTAAAAAACAAAAGTACTGCTGAAATTTACATTTTAGCGAGGTTAATCTGTCAATGATCCCGTAGTGCTAAACTATTCAAAAGTAAATAATTATCTATTATACCAATACTACTAACAATGTGCGACAAATACCGTCATCAATGGAAATCGCAGTGATGATAATAGGAATATCATCTACCAGGAGACATAATTTTTAATAACTAAATAAATAAAGCTGAACGTGACACCTGTTTAAACCAACAAGAATCATACATTTGTCCGAAATAAAAAGAAACAAAAATGTATTCCTGAAACTTTTATTTTTGTCATATGTTAGTCATCTGAAAATGAGAAGTCCATTGCAGATGTCAGCGTGTCCGAGAGTTTGGTGGCAAGTTTGTCTGCAGAGAAAAGAAAAAGCCAGAAGGTGTCAGGGCAAAATCTAGGTCATTTCTATACTTGGACCATTAAAGGCAATGTCACACAACATATATGAGCAACCTTTTGGACGACAACCCAGGAGCTAGTTGAGACTACGGCTTTCTGTGCTGACCAAACTAGCAGCAGCAGACATCTCCAATAATTATCGGTCTGTATGCTGACGTTATTGTGAAAAGACGCTGTTAGGTTGATGTTTTGTTTTTGCCTTGCTCAGAACATCTTTCCACTTTTCTGTTTGTTTTTTTTTTTTAAACTTACAATGGTCTTTGAAATACAGCTACCAGAGTCAAAACAAAGGCAGCTTTCATCAAGTTAAACTACTGTAATCATATGACTGACCTGGCCAATGCAATTCTTTTTTTTTTTAATCTACAAAATCCTGTGACTTGTTTTGGATTACTGTTCAGCTGTACTGTAAGGCACGGGCCAACCAATATTACTGCACTTATCTGAATCTAAGCAGTGTGTATAACCATACACTTGATGACTTATCTTTTAAAATTAAACAATGGTGACAGTGCCTCAGCAAACACACAACCATGAATCATAAAAAGGATGTCATGCTCTATACTTCAACTTTTTTTTTTTTTTAGATTTTTCTTGGAGTCTAATCTGGCTGTTTTATTCTTGTACTTTGTCCCTTGTGGTGAAGCCCTGGTCTTAATACACTTGAATAATGATATGCCCGGCTCTTTGAAAGTATTCTTCCAATGGCTGAACGCTGTGAAGGGGATTATCTTTACCAGTGAAATGTATGTTCTTGGAAGAAAAGAGTGTTGAATGATCACAGGATCAAGTATTTTTTTGTCTTCCCAAACTCACAGGTGCATTTTTTTCTTTTTTTGGATGGTGGTGGATTTGACCCCAGGATGTTTTTGCTGTGAAGTTACAGTGCCGACCATCACACCAGTGTGCCACTCATGTTTTGAGTCTTCATAACAGCTGGAAAATGAAAATGATTCATTCACGTGCCTGTGCGTTGACATGAAGTGCATCGCCAAGTCAGGGAATAGACTAGGATTTAGTCTGGATCTGATCTAGCATGCAGTTAAGAGTTTTTTTGTTTTACTTTTTTTTTTTTTACATTGGGGTGCAATGAATTGGTTCTCATAGCTTGATTATCAGTATTACACTGAGGCCAATAACTGTACAAACCAGCTCTTTTCTGTAGCTTCTTCCTCTTCTTGCCAGCAGCCAGGAGTGCGTGACCCTGCAGTAGAGGGTCTACGTTCAAGATATCCTTCAAATCCGGAGCCTTGGATACAGCATCCTTAGCAGGGAAGTCTGTCTTTTTCTGTGCTTTTATTTCCACTGTCATTGGTCCAAACTGTTTGGAGCAGGACAGAACAGAGTGAGTTGAGTAACAGTACTCAGGGGCATTACAAGGGAGGAAATAATTATTTTATCCTCTGATGAATTTTTAAGTTTGCTCATTCCAAAGAAAGTCTCTTATTTTTATGGTAGTTTCATTTTAATGGAGAGTAGGGCTGCAAATAAATATTATTTTGGTAGTCGATGAATCTGCCAATTATTTTATCGATTAGTCAATGATTATTTCATTCTTACTTCACCTGTTCAAACCTGCCCTCCTGTTAACATCACCTTGTTGTCTCTTCTCATAAAATAATCCATCCATTTTCTTCCGCTTCTCTTATGCCATCGTGCTGCCTAATTAAAAATAATGACCCATAAAAATATGAGTTTGACACCAATCAAATGTATTTTTAACATGTGACCGTCACAATAAATATCAAATTAACAATGCATATTAAAGTGAATGCAATTTTTATTTTTAAATGAAAATATAATGTGCAAATAAATAAAAATGGCCTCTGTCCAAAAGTTCAAATAAGGCTTCAAATTAAATCAAAGATTTTTCCGTGCAAAACACCTGAAAAGTTTACAGACGATTCAGTTCATGAAGAGGTTTACTATTCAGAATGAACGCTAATATTACTGTGAGGAAAAAAAATAGACATCATAGCTGCTCCTGTTGCCCTTCATTCATTAGCTAACATAACTGAAATGGTGCCGCTTAGCAATCACCATCCCTATAAGACCTTGTTTCTGACAGGTAAACTAACAGAAGCATTAGTGCACCAACATTAACAGGGTATCAATGTGACACTAACTCTCTAAAACATACCCATCCCGAGCCGATGTCACAGCTCCAGGGCGCCGGCGTTTTAAACGCTCACGCATCGCAGTGATGCTGCCGTGGAAGGAAAGCTCTGCTTTACACAGTCTGCATTCAGCTTTATTTTTGTTTTCTGTCAAATGCTCCCACACCTGTCTCTATTTGCTTTCATTTTCTCCACCCTCCTCTCTGTTCTACCATCATGTTATTTGTGTTATGTTCTTCTCCATTGGCATTGTTGTTATTGGCAGACAATGGTGGCCCCCATATCTTCCTGTAGTGTATTGCAGTTACAAAATCACATGATAAGCGGAAGAAAACAGATGGATGGATTTTAACATATGACGCTCCGACATTAAAATTCCACATTGTCTAATTTTTGTAGTTGATGTCATCACAATTACGTTGAATTGTTGCAGCCCTAATGGAGAGACAGAATATTAAAAGTTATAAATGGATTTGTGTCATTAAGTGAAATAAGCATCTGCTCCCCGAGCAAAACATGACTTAGTACTTGGTGCAGAAACCCTTGCTAGCAAACACAGTGGTAAGATGTTTCTTAGAATTGGTCACCAGGTTTGCACACATCTCAGCAGGGGATCAACTAATATTTCCCCCCACTGTAATTTAGTTACCACTTAAGGCTACTGCTGTTTCTAACCTCTGGATCCTGATCATCCTCCATAGATTCAGTTTCCTCTTTAGAGGAAGATGCTTCCACAGACCCTCCTTCCATGTCCAGCTCACAGTGTGGCTCACCCTGGCCTCCTTGTGTCATCCCAGTGGTTTCCATGCAGAATCCCATTTGAACGTCAGGACAAGATGACTCTGAACACAGTGAAAAGCAGATTAACTTCTGCCACCCTGAAGTGTTTCAAATGTAAAAACCATTTAGTCTTAAGGTAATCTGATCAAAGCATGTGGTTTTATTTTATTTATTTATTTATTTATTTTTAATTGCCTGACTGTGCTACTATTAAGCATAACTTGTTTACCTGCAAGAACCTCCTGATTTCCTTTTTCCAGCTCATCCCAGTCAAAGGCTTTACCCATTTCTGTAACAATCTCAGCACTGACATGTGTAGGAAGAGTGTGTGTCTCTGGAGGGTGTGTAAAGTAGCTAATCCTTCCCCTAAATAACACAACACAGTAAAATTAACACAGCGCTTTACACTGTGACATTGGTTCACTGTGATTTCTACAACTTTAAACAAATTTTACCAACCCGGTCCAGTCCATTAGCACACTTTTGGCTGCTTTGTCAGTGTCCGGCAGCCCTCCCTTCCTCAATTTGCCTTGCCGTCGGGCGAGCAATGCCAAGAACTCCAGAGCAGTATGAAAGTCTGGGACACCATAGTGCTCCATGATCTGGATTTCCAAAGGAACAAATATCCAGTCATTGTTTGAGCTACTTTATCAGTCAGTAAAAATGGCTTAAGAGGTAGCATGACCTACTTGTGCCTTGTTACACCGTCTGAGGATGGCTTCCACAGGTGGAAGGGGATCAACAAGTTGTTCGATTTTAACACAGTTGCGAAGAATCACTCCTGCATCTGTCGTTGATGTTGCCATGACAATGCCGGGACAATCCAGAAGCTTAATGTGTTTGTCCAAATGTACCTCTTGAAGACACCTGAAATCCAGAAAACAAAATTAACAAGACCATGGCAGGATTAATATGCTGATCAAAATGGTGCTGTTGTCCTGGATGAACAAAAAATGCTGAGAAAGCTGTCAGATATGCTTTGATTATATCTGGGTTGTGTGCCTGAGTGTGCATGTGGAAAGACTGAATTATTTTTATTCTGCAAAATGCTGCCCCACAGTAGCCCAGTGATGGAATAACAGGACATTTATTGAAGTTTTCCAGACTTGTGGGCAGTTGCCTGCTTTGCTTAACTGTTAGGCTAGTTCAAGTGTAGGATTACAGGATGAACATGTTCATGTGTACTTACTTGGTGACACCAGGAGTGGCTCCAACATTACATGCCCGTGCCCGTTTCAAACTGTTGATCAAACTACTCTTTCCCACATTAGGAAAACCTGCAAACCATCAGTGGAACAAAAAAAGATCTATTTAATCCACCTTCAAAAAACAAACAAACAAACAAAAAAAACACAGTATACATCAACTATATAGTGTGCACAGTGATTGCATAGCAGCTGCTCCTCTGTCAGGTTCTCTAGGTTTTGCTGGATATGGTGCTTACCTACAACACCTACAGTGATGGCTGTCTTTATATCCAGGTTGCGGCAATAGTTGCCCAGTAGCTTCATCAAGCAATCTGCTCCAATACAAGCACTGGTACTGAGAAGCTCTGTGGTGGCTTGTGTCACTGGAACGTTACTGCGTTTCTACCCATTGCAGGAAACATAATGTGCAGAGTTCATGCCAAGCGCACGTTTAAACACAGACTAGAGAATATAGCCTTAATTTAATCTTTATTTTTCCATATTTTGAGTATAACTGCTTCACTACTTACCAGGTTCTTAGTCTGCTGTTGAGTAGATGCTTTGAAAGCCACAGTGGGAAACTCATTTCTAAGATACTTTATCCACTTTTCCACTATTTCTTTTGACACCAAATCTGTAATCAAAGCAAAAGAATTTAATATTGCACCACACAAATAAAATGTGTACTTTGTTAGTAGCTTTCTTACCAATTTTATTGAGAACTAAAACTATCTTCTTGTTTGTACCACTCTGAATGACTGCCTGCTCCACCTGAGGACATCTGCAGCCAAGAGGGTCACGCGCATCCAGCACCTCCAGAATTACATCAGAAGCCTCCACAACCTTAAAAAAAAAAACAAAAACAAAAAACAAGTCAAATCACATTTAAGTCAACTTTTCTCTCGTTCACTGTGTTTCTAAGATACAGGATATACAGTGCCTTGCGAAAGTATTCGGCCCCCTTGAACTTTTCAACCTTTTGCCACATTTCAGGCTTCAAACATAAAGATATAAAATTTGAATTTTTTGTGAAGAATCAACAAGTGGGACACAATCGTGAAGTGGAATGAAATTTATTGGATGTGTCAAACTTTTTTAACAAATAAAAAACTGAAAAGTGGGGCGTGCAATATTATTCGGCCCCCTTGCGTTAATACTTTGTAGCGCCACCTTTTGCTGCAATTACAGCTGCAAGTCTCTTGGGGTATGTATGTCTCTATCAGTTTTGCACATCGAGAGACTGAAATTCTTGCCCATTCTTCCTTGCAAAACAGCTCGAGCTCAGTGAGGTTGGATGGAGAGCGTTTGTGAACAGCAGTCTTCAGCTCTTTCCACAGATTCTCCATTGGATTCAGGTCTGGACTTTGACTTGGCCATTCCAACACCTGGATACGTTTATTTGTGAACCATTCCATTGTAGATTTGGCTTTATGTTTTGGATCATTGTCTTGTTGGAAGATAAATCTCTGTCCCAGTCTCAGGTCTCTTGCAGACTCCAACAGGTTTTCTTCCAGAATGGTCCTGTATTTGGCCCCATCCATCTTCCCATCAATTTTGACCATCTTCCCTGTCCCTGCTGACGAAAAGCAGGCCCAAACCATGATGCTGCCACCACCATGTTTGATGTGTCTCCCAGGTGGCTTGTGGCAAACTTTAAATGAGACTTTTTATGGATATCTTTGAGAAATGGCTTTCTTCTTGCCACTCTTCCATAAAGGCCAGATTTGTGCAGTGTATGACTGATTGTTGTCCTATGGACAGACTCTCCCACCTCAGCTGTAGATCTCTGCAGTTCATCCAGAGTGATCATGGGCCTCTTGGCTGCATCTCTGATCAGTCTTCTCCTTGTTTGAGATGAAAGTTTAGAGGGACGGCCGGGTCTTGGTAGATTTGCAGTGGTCTGATACTCCTTCCATTTCAATATGATTGCTTGCACAGTGCTCCTTGAGATGTTTAAAGCTTGGGAAATCTTTTTGTATCCAAATCCGGCTTTAAACTTCTCCACAACAGTAACTCAGACCTGCCTGGTGTGTTCCTTGGTCTTCATGATGCTCTCTGCACTTGGAACAGAACCCTGAGACTATCACAGAGCAGGTGCATTTATACGGAGACTTGATTACACACAGGTGGATTCTATTTATCATCATCAGTCATTTGGGACAACATTGGATCATTCAGAGATCCTCACTGAACTTCTGGAGTCAGTTTGCTGTACTGAAAGTAAAGGGGCCCAATAATATTGCACGCCCCACTTTTCAGTTTTTTATTTGTTAAAAATGTTTGACACATCCAATAAATTTCATTCCACTTCACGATTGTGTCCCACTTGTTGTTGATTCTTCACAAAAAATTCAAATTTTATATCTTTATGTTTGAAGCCTGAAATGTGGCAAAAGGTTGAAAAGTTCAAGGGGGCCGAATACTTTCGCAAGGCACTGTATTTGTCAAAATTTCCTTTCAGTTAAAATAAGACAATTCTTCTTTGGTTATATATAAAGGCTGGTGTATGGTGCAGTGCAACTAAATACCTTTTTAAATTCTCTGTAATATGCCTTTCTTGAATTCTCATTTTCAAAGTTGACATGCTTCTCCAAACTCTGCATCTCTGTCTCCTGTGGGGATGAAGAAGAAAAATAATAATGCAGACACAGTTTGCTGCAGTAGTTAGAGTCTTAAATGGTCTCATGTTTACCCTCTGCTCAAACTCTCTTTGTCGCTGAAGGATGTCATTCTGGAAGGTTTGCAAATTTCTCCTCTTCATAAGCTCTCTTTCTCTAGACAATTTTTGTTTCTCCTGGAGGTCCTGAAGCTAATAAAGAGACATGACAGACAAATTCATTTCAATTAGCACTGTGCCATCAAATCTAGTACAGCCAAGACTTTCAAAGGACATACCCTTTGTTTCCTGATTTCTTCTGGTTTTCTGCTGTCCTTGACATTTTGAGCAGTGGACTGTTGTGTATTCCTTGTCCGCCCTGAAGCATCCCCCTTTTGTCCATCTTTAGTCTGCAGGATATACAGACAGTAAGATGTAATGCATTTTAGCTCATCACCATGGAATTTGAAAGCAAAACACTAAGGTGTAATGTATCAGTGAAAACCTTGCATGCAGCTCACATCAAGTACTTAGGCTTAATTTTAGATCAGTATCTGAATGGAGAAAGCATTGTGGATGAAAGAGTTAAAAAAAATCCAATGCTAAGTTAAAGTTTATCTATTGACAAGCAAATCATGTGACCCCCCCCCCAAAAAAAACAAAGAAAAGGCTTGATTCAGCCCTTATTCAAAGTCATTATGCCTACGCCATTGCTTCACTGTATTCTGGGTTATCAAAAAAGTTTTAAAATAGACTATAGGTATCCCGGAATAAATTAATTCAGTATATCTTGAATGCACCTGCCAGAAGTCATATTGGTGCTGAGGAATGTAGGCAGACTTTACCACTGAGTATCCGCGTTGCCCAGTTGAAGCTCAATCTTGTTTTTAAATTTTTAAATGGTACTGCGCGAAACTTTTTGGCCCGTGGCTTAAATTTTATAAATAAACGTAATTTAATCAATACAAGATTTAGAGCACCATTCCTTGTAGATACTCAAAGTCAAGTCTTATGGTAAATCTCGTTTCCTTTACACTGCTATTCAGGCATGGAATGGTCTTCCTTCAAAATTATATTTTATACAAGATCTGTCTACTTTTAAGAAAGCTATAAGTATTTTTCTTTATCTGCTGCCTCAGCCCCAGCACTAAAAGTTAGCCACAAGTAACATTAGCCGAGTAGCACTCACCTTAAACTTCCCACCGAAGCCGAGTCGTTTGGCTCGTTTCTGTTCTGTCAAATGCAACAAAATAGGAAATGGAGACGTTTAAATGTTGATTACCTTATTCAGCGACGCAAAACACAGAGCAAACATGATAAATACGTACTAGCTTTGGACATAACTTCACTCTAGCCTCACTCTTCTAAGGCTTCACGTGGATACCAAGGATATGTAGGTACGCACACAATGACGTCAACAATAACATCCGGTTCAGTATCAAAATAAAAGCGTAAAAAAAAAGATTTTATATTTTTCTTGTTTTTATTATCCCCGCCACTTGCCTATCCCTCTGGGGTTCTGGAGAATTTTATTGTTTGTGTTGTTATCATTAATTTACTTCAGTATCAAATTAACATTACAATGCACATTTCAAAATTATAACAGAAACCAGCAATTATTTTGGTGTTATTTTGACTATCATTTATGAAAAGGCACTTCTGATGTAGACTATCAAATGTATGCGTATGAAATTCAGTTCAGTTTTGTCAAAGAAAAGAAAGTAGAAGAAGAGATTTTTTTTGTATTTTTGATGAAAAACACTGTCCTATTTAAAAAACTTCACTTGAAAATAAAAAAATAAATTATTTCCTAATATTTTTCAAGAGACTGATTACCTAGATTTTATCATTGTGCATTTAGCCTTTTGTTTTATTATTATTTTTTCTTTTCATTTGCAGCTTTAAAAAAAATAAAAATAAAAAAATAATTATTTTCTTTCCCCCCCTTTTGTCCTATGAAGAAATCCTGTACAGGCTCACTTCCTCGATTTTTTGCAAGTTCCTGTATGAACTGAACAACTGAAAATCCAAGGAAAAGTTAAGCTAATTTTCAGAAAATTAGCTTAATCTTTCCTTATGGAACTTGATAGACTGAACATGCATACTGAAAGCAACAGGTTTTGCACAGGAAGTGACCTTGACCTCATTTTCAGCTGATTCTCTAACATTTAATCCATATGAAATATATCAGACTTTTCTCCCCTTCCAAAGGTTAAACAGTTAAAAGCATCCTGAGCACAGCAGACATAAAGGTGTGCACCGAGGGTGATTTTAAACCACAAACTTTAAGTGTTGTCATTGCTGAGGATTTTTATAGAAAATGTAAAAAAAAGAAAGAAAGAAAGAAAACCAAGCATCCTTATTCACTTAGCTGCTGTTTAAAATTTAAAAAGTCTTCATCAGAACAAACACTTCAGACATTGTTTGCTCCTAATTGTCTTTGAAAAGCAAGAGCTAACAAAACAAATCCAGCAAATCAACATCCTGTCTCAAGGCAATTTATATTGTTAGGTAAAGATCATACAGTGTTAATCTAGGACAAATGTTCATTTGGACTCATTAATGAAGTGAATGCAATTTAGTGGTCAAGGGGGAGTTTTTGGCCCCAGCTCACTGCATGTGTATACTGTATCATGCAGACATGTAGAAGGATGTGGATACAAACTGCACCTTAAAGTGTTTGGCTGTGGTAAAACATCTGCAAGGTAGCTTCAAGGTGTTCTGCATATTGTTAAATGAAATGTGTCAGTGTACAAGTGTTGTTGTGCACTAAATACAGATTATAACAAAGATGGAGAATTTTTGAGCGAATGCTTGATAGGTTGTAATTTTCCATTTTACCATTTATGGAAAAGTCAGTGAACTACCGTTAAAAAAGTTGATAATATCTTGGTAGAAAATTACCCGGACATTTTCTGGTTTTTTTTTTTTTTTTATTCTTATTATTTTATTTTATTATAAGCTCTATGGGGTTGGGGTTGTCCACCTTGCCCAGTCTGATGAACCATTTGTCCATCCAATTAAATGTCCACCATAACATTTATTTGTTCACATATTTGTTTTAGGTAATTATGTTTTTTGTCATTATTAACTGAGAAAGGCATTGCTTTTGACTGTGTGAGTGTCAGTGTACTTAATGGGTGCTCCTCCTTAATATTATGGCCAAACCACTAAACTTTACATGCAGTGAAGACGTGGTTAAGAGAACTGAAAGCCTGTTTGTAGATAGCTGCCAGTTTAAACTGGCTGATTCTTTTTGTACCTTCTTTTATATGTTTCATGTTGTGTTAGTAGTCACGTATACAGTAATTTTTTCATGGTCCCCTCATGCCTCTTGAGCAGGTTTGGCATTTTCCTTGCAAGGACCTGAAAATAACTATTGTCACCATTCACTTTTCTAACAGATTTTGATATAAAGGAACATTTTTTTAGACCTTGTCTGAAAAGCTGACTTCTCATCTGTCAGTTTCAATCAAACCTTCAGGTTGTTGAGACATTTGGCAAAGCTTTTTTTTAAAATGTGTTTTTGCTGGATGGGTTTATCTTTTATACTTGCATTTAGAGACTGTGAGCAAATAGGATTAGATCACAGTCAATGACAATCAAGGTGTGCAACTTGGCAGCAACACATGAAGCCATAAACTATTACTTAATTAGGCTGAATCAGAGCATTACATTAATCTTGTTTGTAAGCAGACTTCCATTCACTCAATTAAAATACAGTCTAGCAACAATATCTCTATAATTTTGGATATATAATATTTGTTTTTTTCTTTCTTTGTCTATTTAAATTATTAAATTGTATTAACATTTTAACAGCTGTATCAACTGATGCCAATATCCCATGCATTATCTGAGTTTGTACATTTTATAGTATTTTATACAGTTGGGTAGCTATAGTTTATCAGATTCATATAAGTTTGCATGTTTTTATCACATTGCATCTAAATCATCACATCAAAGCACCTCGCGTGATGAAAAGGTAAAGTCCTGTGCTGGACTTTGCATCAGGTGTTTAAAACAGTAACAGTAAAACCTACTGAATGCTGTAAAGTGTGGTTATCTTTGTTTGACTTAGTGTGTTCATATTTTACCAAAGGCATCACAGGATGCTTTTGCTCTGTACGCTGTGATGCCTGTGATGATGCAGGTGAGGATTTCTCACCTCCTCACAAATGAGATTAGTGGAAGGCATCACGTTGTTTGTGTCTGACCTGTTCACTCCGTAACCCTTCGTGTCTGGCAAGTTTGCTCTGGAACCTTTTAATCTCTCCGGATTGATGGTTCGCTTGAGGAAAAGGCTGAGATTTACCAAAGCTGGTGTAATGGTTTAGTCTGTTTTTCTCACAGGCCAACATTAGTTAAGAACTCCATGTGGGTCAAGGACTTCACGTGAAAAGCTGCATCCGAAGAGGTTAACTTTTCCTCTTTTTTTCCTTAAATGTGCATGTATATGTATTAATATAATAGTGTTGTACACAATTTCTGTAGTTTATCAAATGCAGCCTAAAGGAAATTCTTACTTTCAGTATGCAAACTTACAAATCAAGTCAGAGGTGCAACTTTTGGCTGTCTTTCTATTTGAAGAAGGTGGAATCTCCCCAAGCTGCGAATGTGAACCTCCTTAACCAGGTGAGGAAAATGTTGTTTTGTTTGTTTTTTACATCTGTGCACCAAATATTACACTAGTGTGAAATGGACTAAGTCCATCTTTATAGTGTCTCATGTTCATATCATGTGTGCATGTTTTTTTCTTGGCATAGTCAGTAAAACAGCTGAACATGTAACTTTACCAGAGTGTGTAAGAAAGAAATTAGACTCTAGCTCAATGCCATAAATTATGACTGATTTGAAGCTCAGTTATTGATTTGGCTTCATATTCTGAGTTCTAAATTGAGGGTGAGTAAACTGTGATACCAATAAACGTTTTACAAATTTAAGAATAAGTCTTGCAGTTCATGCACTAAGCAACTGTGGGCAGTTCTTTCTCTCTCTCTTTTTTGTTTGTTGGTTTTGTTTTAGAACCATTAATCTGGAGGTGTAACACATATGAATGTCATGTGTTGAATTTTTGTTTGCTTCTTCACTGTTAAAAGCAACTGTGGAAGAAGATGGACAACAAGCCCTCAAAAAGTTGGCCGCCCTGCCAAAGATCAGAGGAGTGATTCCCAGAGCTCATCTGAACGGTGCTGAAGAATCTTGAATATTGGGGACTGATGTACAATAAAGAACCAAGAAGTGATTTAACACTCAGTTTTATGGGTGTTAAATGGATGTTGTGTATTTTTTTTGTTGTTGTTGCTTTTGTTCTCATCAGTTTGATGCTAAAAATTTGTAAAGATTTGCTGTCATATTCAAAGACCACTGATCCCACTCCCGTGAGTGTGTGCTGTGTATTGTGAGTTGTTTAAATTTTGACCTGTTTCAGTTGTCATTTAATTTCTGCACTGCTGTTTTGTAAAACTTTCAGTACACGCAAATTCACACTTCTTTCTCTTGAGGTTCAAAATTTGTTCATACTTCTGAATAAGCAGCATGGTCTCCCCATGCTCATAGGTAAGCTATCTTGAGGTTTAAAACCGTTGTTACTGATGTGGAAAATAAAAATGAGGCAAACTTTGACTCCTGGCTCACAGAATTCACGCCTAATTCAATCAACGACATTATGATTAATGTGAATGTTTGTGTTACCGCATTTCAAGACATACAAATGTTTTTAAGGTCTTGCTCTTAATACCAAATAACACCACTGAAAACTGTCATAGTTATCAAACAGTCGCCACACCAATGGTTACAAAACACACTGACACAAAAACTTGAAATATGCTTGATATTTTTATATACATTTGAAAAAAGGACAATATAATGATTCATTTGCTTTATGTATATATTTTTTTTACTTTTTCATTTGCCAGAGAAAGCTATATTTACTAAAAAAAAAAGAGAGAAACAAATATTTACTGTACAAATCAAAATATTTCTCATTTTTTCCCCAAAACGGAGAAAATGGGCATTTATGCAGGAGCCACAGAGGAGACCTCTGTCTTTGATGTGGATACTTCGGAACCATCATCCACTTGTTTGCCAAAGAGCTGCATAATGCATGAGCGGAACTATTTGGGAGTGAAGGGGAAAAAAAGCATGTTAAAAACTGAAACACATTTGAGATGGTAATTTTGCCAAATGTGGTAATTTTGTGCCCACCTGTCGGTTCATGAAGACATAGATGATTGGGTTGTAGATAGTAGCGCTCTTGGCAAAGTATGCAGGCATGGCAGCAGCCAGAGGGTGGAAGGCATATCCAGGGTTAGCCGCGGCAAAGCAGGCAAAGAAAGTGTAAGGTCCCCAGCAGAAACAGTAAGCCACGATCATGACAACGATCATCCTGGAGACTTCTTTCTCAGCCTTCTGAGTTGACTCTGACTCCTTCTGCTGCATGGCAACCTGTGGTCGACAAATCAAGAGCGTGAGATTTAATATCCTAATCTCTCAACTTTGAATTACTACTAAATTGTAAAACTAAAGGTTACATACACTGCGGATGGCCAGCCACACAGCAAGGTAGCACAAGAGGATGATACCCAGGGGGATGAAACAGCAAGTAATCATGAGAACAATCATGTAGGACAGGACTCCAGGGTCGTCACTTCCACTGAATACATCAGGTCCACAGGAGGTTTTCAGTCCATGAGGCCAGTACCTAATACAGGAAAGTGATTAGTCTCTGGTTTATGTTTCCACACTCACTGTCTTCATATGTATCAGTGTCATTGAAAAGAAGCAGCAGGCTAGTTTACCTGCTCCATCCAAAGATGGGAGGAGCACACCACCCTGCTGACCAGACCCAGGAGAAGACAATTCCAGCTGTAGCCCATTTGGCATCAAATTTGACATTTCCAAAAGGTTTGCACACAACTATCCATCTTTCCCAGGAGATGACTGTCAGGGACCAAAGGGCAGTAATACCTGTGTAAAGAAACAGGACACTCAGATAAGTTTGTTTAGCATGCAGCCTCATATGTGACCAAGAATCCTGCCTTTGGAAACAGTTTTTGCATCTTAAAAAGGAAAAACAAAGAAAAAAAATCACTTACCACAAGTTGCAACAGTATAACCCTCAAAGACACACATTGGGTGTCCTAGAATGAAGTAGCCAAAAAACTGATTGCATACACTAATGGTGCTGGCCAAAACCGTCTCTCCCAGATCAGCAATAGCTAGATTCACCAGGATCCAGTTTAGGGGGTGACGCAGTTTCTTGAACTTTGCCGTAGCCACCAAGACAAGACCATTGGTAAAGACTGATGCAATCACCACAAAAAACATCCAGAGTGTTGCAAGATTGTAAACCCATCGAGGTGCAATGTGGTAATTGGGACCCTCAAAGGGATCTAGGGAAAAAATGTTAAAAAGGAGTTTTTGCAGTTTAGAATATTGCGTAGTTCCATCATCTCTCTGCATTACACTTAATGTGGTCCTAAAAGTTTAAGTTTCAAATGGCTCAGGCAGTACATCAAAGTTTGAGGTTCTATCCCCAGCCCTTGTGTGTGTGTGCCAGATTGTCCTTGGGCAACAGACTGAACCCCAAGCTGCTGCTGCTGGCAAACCATTGCCTTGCATGGCAGTGCTAAATGTATAGAGCATGGTTGTTATAAGATGCTATAAAAAATGCCAGCATACATCGGCTGAATGGAAACACCAAATTTAGAAAACTCTCCAAGTTTTTAAGAATGTGTATTCACTCTATATAATATAATTACTAATTATATATATATATATAATTATATGATAACAAGTTGAGCTATTTTTCTCAGCTTGTTCTTTAGTTACAAGCTGCCATGTCAACAAAACACAAAAAAATAATGCTATAATACTGTACCCCTGGTGTTATTGCTGTTCGTATATGCAAAGGCTGATCCCCTTGTTGTATCTTCATGGTATCGCCTGGCAGCAAAAGACTGTTTTCCCCACTCTTCTGCCATTCTGATCTCAGAAGGAGGTCCTCAGCTGTTAGCCTGTCTTGTCACTTGCTACCTCCTCAGATGGCTGGTGCTGCACATCTGACTTTTGCTTTTATACCTATGCTCCACAAACCTCTGATTGGATTAGGTCTCAATCAAATTATGGCTGTGGTGTGCCTCTTGGCAGTGCCACAGAGTAGCAAATCAGTAACCCTTAAGTGTAATTAAAACTATCAACTAATGAGGTTAAGACAAAATGCTCAAATAATCTTGTTTGAAAGTGGATTTCCGTCCACTGACTTCAGATGAGGATTAGTTTTGAGATCTTTGACCAACAAATAAATGTCAGTTTTGTGTTCTAATTTGTACTCACTGAGTTCTCTGGTCACTCAAATTGTTTATAACTGTGTAGAAACAAGAAGTTACCCCCCCACACACACAAAAAAAACCCCCATAACTATACTGCATGTATCTATTTAATCACCATTTAAGCTTAAATGCAAATGTTTACTTTCTTGTACTTTTGAATACAGAAAGGAATAAACTCCAGATACTTTGCATCTATTACATGATGATAATTAAGATTTACACTACTGTGAATTTCATGGGTATACATGTCAACCCTAATTTACATGGCACTCTCAAAGCAGCTTTAGTGGAGAAGCGGAGATCCACAGTCCTATAATAGTGCAGGTTTCAGTTGTTGACCTGTGAGGGAAGTAAGACACCTTTAATCCCTCCGGAAAGTGGGTTCATTGGATTCTTTGACCCTGCAACACACGTCATAGCCCTTATGGCAAGAGGAAAGCAAAGGGAGGAACACTTTCAGATTTATGACCATGTACAAAACTCACATAATTGGTTGATTGTATGAGTGTCTTTAGGTTGATAAGTAGCTTAAATGATTGAAATAATGAAATGTAAAAAAGAAGAGAGAAGAGAATTCAAGATAAGCCGGGACAGGGTGGCTCTGTGTAGAAGACTTCATTTGGTTATGGAAAGGCTTGTCAGTCGAAAGTTATTGATATAAATTTGTTTGCAATGTCACAAGAATGTTTTTCATAGTCTTTCATGAGTCGCAAATTCCATCCTGTTTACGTATTTTTGGCAAACAGCACTGAATGACAGCTATCTGTCTAAAGTCCCTCAGTCTGGCATCAGAGCAGGATAGAGCGTGTTTATGAGATCTGCTCAGAGTCGTAGTTGACAGCTTTTGTTGGAATATGTACGACGCAGCCATGGCAAATAAGTGTTATTATTTGCATTGTGCTTTTCTACAGAACCTTTCAAGTTTCAAAGGCAGTGCAGGAATTGTGTGTTGATGTGAAAGCAGGGCACACACAGTAAACACGGCTGTTCATTAAGTGCCCTAAACCTGCTTCAATGGCCAAAAGTAGAACATTTGTATTGAAGTCTTTGAGAAATCAGCTCTTTGGCTTTTTTCTTCTACTAGGACCTCGCTAAACACTTACTGTTTTATGGGTTTATGATATCAGTTGCGAGTGTCGTGTCTTACTGGGTAAAACATGATGTTAAATTTAGTAAATTACACTCCCTGTCAGAGTCAAGAGTTAACAGAGCAGCATAAAGAATCATTGTTTCAGGTTTGTAACAGTTTTGCTGGCGCTGGAAATGAAACTTTATTCAGCTTTAAATGCACTGTGCGTGACGGTCAGCTTGATTATTAATTCATAGCAAATAGCAACTTTGAATTTGATAAGCCAAATCCAGGACTGAGTCCTCATCTATAATGCTAATGAGTCATTTACCCCTTTGTTAGTGTCACAGTGTTTTTATAGACCTATTATCTGGAACCTTTGGCTTATGCTTGTTTTAGCTAACATTAGCTAAGATCTTAATATTTAAGTGTAGATGTCACCCATGTGTGCTAACTTTTGACTGGTACTGTGTATATAGTTAATTGTTGCAGTCATTGAGTGCCTAACATAGGAACATCACTGAATAGTGTTTCCTCCTTAGACATGCTTTGTTGGGGTCTTTGTACCCTCAGTTTTCAGTAAGTAAATAAGCTCAGTTGGGTTGAGGTGAGAGGACTGACTCAGTCATTTCAGAGCGTCTGCCTGAAGAAGCCCATGTTTGTTTTTGCTGTATGTTTCGTCAGTATCTGTATACACCGTGGCGCCGCCACGTCAGCATTTGACTCAGTAGTCAATTCATCAATAAAACAACAGCGTCCCAGTTCCACTAGCAGCGATGCATGCTACACTGCCTTCAAAATGTTTGACAAATGATGTGCAATACTTTGCTTAATAAGAGCTTTCCACTTCCCATAATTCTGCTCCTAGTTCAGCTTGGTTTAACCAGTCGGGTCTTTTTCCTGATTTTTCTGCTGTTAACTTGAAATTTTCATCTTGAGGAAAACCCCTGTATTTACATACATTTAGCCAACTCTTGATTGTACACTTATTAATGTTCAAACTTTTAGGTCATTAATTTGTCATAAAAAAAAAAATAATAATAATAATAAGTCATGGTTGTGGTGGTGGGAACAGTTTGAATATTGAATGAATGGCTACAGAAGAATTAGGTTCTTGAAAGGCTTTCACAGCTCCAGTGCCTCCACCCACAAAACTGCTTCTTTATATGGGATCATGATGGGTATGGTTGCTTTCTTGCACATCTTGATCTGTGAGAAGTCTTCATTAAAATCATGTGAAATACCAGGAGAGGTTGACATTTCTTTGTCCTTTGGGGTCTGTGTCCACAGACTTTTTTTTTGTTTTGTTTACTTTCACTTTTCAGAGCCACAAGCAATGTTAATCTTTTTTTTATACAGTCTATGATCTAAAAGGACTAAAGCTGGGTTGTTTCCGCTAAATTAAGTTTAATAATTTGGGTGGAGGGAATTCGCTGTCTGATCTAGTGCCATCTAGAGGCCACAGTGGTCAGAGCCTCAGAAAGTGGAACATGTAGTCTACGTTTAGAGCAGATTAACTAATGCAATCATTGTTAAACTTGATTAGGATGTTTTGTTTATGACAGGAAAAGCAGCCCAATGCTTAAGCGGCCCACTGGGCATACTCCTGAAAGTCCGGATTTGCCTCATTGACTGAGGATGATATTTCAGCATTAACGGTTTCAATTTAGGCAACCTGTGCCTGTGCATAGTAGGTTACTAGTTCATTTCTGATGATTCAGTCTCCATGTTTATTACCATATATGTTTGTCTTTATGGACTGTTTAGCAGTTTACCTTTATTCCAGAGCCTGTTGTGTGCTGAATGGGGCTCATTGTACTGCACTAGATAGTAGGGTAACTCAGCTCTTTGGCTGTAAATCATAAAGTAGCTGTCAGGTGTTCAATTTTCTTATTTTGAAAGAAATTCCTCATCTGCAAAGCACTGTGGTGACAATCAGCTGAGGATTCCCTGTGGGTCTTCTATTGGCTGCAACCACTCTAATATTATATCCAAACCAATATAATAGTAGCACTGCGTCAGTGTTCCTCGCTGAAGATCTTGGAGGGCAGCAGCTCTGTCGCTGTGCTTTCTCTTGTCTTAGCTGTGAACCTCTGACCTATTTGACACAGTGAAATGTGAGCAAAGAGTTTTCATCTCTGAGCAGACCAAAGCAGATTATACGGACAACTCAGGTTCTTCCACAAAACAGATTAACAGAGTAATTACTTTTGGCATGTTCACTCCATAACACTTTAATCTCTCCGGAACAACGGTTCACTTCAGGAGAAAGCTAAGGGTAATCAAAGCTGCTATAGTGGTTTATGTTAATCCTTAACTCTGCACTTTTGTTGAGACCACTTCTTGCACAGGTTGGTGACTCACAGATTTGATAAGAACTCTTCCTTGGACAAGGACTTTACACCAGGAAAAGGATGGACCCGAAAACTGGAGGATGTTGTAAATTTTCTTTGATTTTCCACTTTTGTATTTCCAACTATGTCTCTCTTCATGCTAGTGCCTGCCAAATTTTTCACTTTAGTCTATGAAGCAGCAGGGGGTTAAAAAAAGCCATTTTTGATATGTGAAGCCAACTAGGAAGGTATTTGTTTTGTCTTTAAATTTTGACTGCTATTTCCACATGACGATGTGATGTTTCGAGGGTAGGTCTGGAATTCCGCTAGTTCTGAACTATTAATGTTTGTCAAAAGTTCACTACTAGCAGAACTCGGATCTGCTCCCGACTATCGACGGGTATCTCCATGACCATCGTCACTAGGGGTGAAGGTCTGGTTTATTCGTTCGCTGTCCTGAATAATTTGCAGTCATTAACTTGCAGTGACAGGTAATGACTGCAAATTACTGCACTGGTGTGACGTGAACCAGCTCCACCTTTGCCACTCTTTACTCTCTAGTGTTCAGTTCACACCAGATAATCCTCGTGTATTTGTAATCTGTCTTTGAGTGAGGATTTGATGACCAAATTCCTCTTGCTTTCATTCCTTTTCTCCTCCTGCACAGATTTCCATGTGTGATTGGGCTGATGTTCACTTCTTTGCAGCAGCATGACAGCGTATAACCTCACATTTGAGTTCTCCTGTATTACTGTAAGAACTGTTTTTGTGTCTACACTCCATTTCTGACTAAAACTATGCAAAACTCTGAGGGGCAAAACTGTAAAGTCATCTAGTAAACTGCATGCTTGCAGGTAAGAATGACAGAGATACTCACTAAAACTTTTTAGATAAAAACAAAATCAAAGCACTGAAAAGTTCCACTGATTTCCAAGAGATCATTCACGGCTGTACAGTTACAGTACACATCTGCCAGATAATTAGTCCCGTTTCATAGGGAGCACTTGTGGGATAGACTAGAATGAATGGATCCCTATGTGTAACTTTAAAAAAAAGATATCGAATTTTCATTTAGGTTTTTGATAGAAAGGGCCAAGAGAGTGTACACAGTATACAGCTGTAGAAAAACACTTATCTATGTAAACAAAAACAGAATATTTGACTGCAGCTGTCTGAAAGAAGTGACTTCTGACTATCAATTGTGTATTTTAGCTGTCAAGCTCCATTCATTCATACTCATTAAGGACTATCTTGCAAGTACACTCCAGGTAAATTGTAAACCAATTTTGGTGCAGTGAGATTAACAGGCTCTATATTAATCTCTACTGGAACTGCTGTGAAACGTCGTTAGTCGTGACGCTGTCTGGAGGCCAAATGCTGCAGTGTCCTGTATATAAATCTCATTTATTAATTTTATCACGTTTATGTGTGATTAATGCAAGGTTTCAAAAGTCTTGCTATAATAACTGTGGTACAACTTATCAAACATATTTACAGAAATTTCGATCATTCGCTGAGCATTTCTGAAACCTAATATGGGTTTTGATGACCGGAATCTTTTTGTGAAAAGAAAAGGATATTTAAATACAAAATAATAACACCAAAAAGTTATGCTTTTGTCTCATGGCCAGTGTTATGTGCAGTGAATAGCCTTTTTAAAGACACAAATAGTTGCTTAATCAATGAAATTATTTATTTATTGCATATTTAGTTTTTTAAATTTTTATGCATAAAACTATCTGTAAGAATAGCAAAAATACATTTGTCATATTTGTATCAATTCGGTGCTTTGTCCAGTATGTGATCCGTGCAAAGTAGGCATGAACAATCTACGCAGGTCCAACTTTGGAGACTTCAGTGGCTGATTGATTTGTTGTTGACTCGTCCTCATCACCTCCACTCATCCCGAGCATCTTCCTTAAACACGAGCGGAACTGAAAGAGAACAAAGATGAGCACTCTGGTTACTTCCTATTATTCTGTGTAAAACTCCTTGTAAAAAAGTAGTGATGAATAAGAGACGAGAGCTGACACAACAAGCAAAAGTCAGAAAATTATTACTTACTCCCTCTTTAATAAAAGTTATTTTGCAGGGGATTCGTTTTCTGGAAAAATTACAGTATATGAGTGTATTCCTTTTGTTCCATATGTATTTAGGCTTAACTATTAGAGTCTCTCTCTGAGGATGGGTCACGCTTTTTGTATTTTCCAGTAGCCACCATTAGAGGGCGTCAGCGGCAGGGTCCATGCGTGTTACTCTGTTTAAACTAAGTACAGCTTCAGTTCAGTCAAATGGATGCAAAGTTAATCTCCTGCCTACACAAAGCTTCTGTTTCAAACTGAGTTGCCAATGAATTTACCTGCTTATTGAGGAGGATGTAAATGACAGGGTTGTAGACTGTGGAGGCCTTTGAGAAACAGGAGGGTATGGTGGCCAGTCTCAGGTCAAATGGCTGCCCACGGTTATTGATGATCCAAAGAGCAAAGGAGGTATATGGCATCCAGCACACCAGAAAGCCGAACACCATGATCACCACCATCCTGGTCACTTCCTTCTCTGCCTTCTGGGTGGAGGCAGACTCGGCTTGGGCCTTCACTGCCTTTTGAGACAGAAAAGTTGTGAGAATCAGCTTTAGCATGGCAAATTGTAGGCATAAAAATATTTTTTCCTTCATTCCCACCTCTTCCCGATTTATTTTGCTTTATGGTATTTCTCTGTGATAAGCAACTAATAAACAACACCGCACAAAACAAGTCACACATAATCAGCCTAATCCAAGTATATGACAGTAGGTAACCCATGTCATATAGCTTACCGATTTCAGCATGAACAGAAGCTGTGAGTAGCAGAAGATGATGGTACAGAAAGGGACAGCAAAGCAGAAGCAGAAGAGGTATATCACATAAGTTTCATTGTTAAATTTGTTGCCTGCTGTGTACCAATCTGGGCCACAGGAACATTGCATGCCTTCTGGGATATACCTAAAGAGAGAAACAATGAATCGTTACTATAGTATATGTATGTAGGCATCTGTTATGCTGATCATTAACCTTAGAAATAAGAGATAATTTACAGGAACGATAAGGTCATATGCTCTAATCGAATCTCACTCTATATGCACTCACCTGCTCCATCCAACCAGAGGAGGAACTGCAGCGCTCATAGCACAGACCCAAGTCAATCCACAGCCTGCTAAAGCATGGCTTGATCTGAAGGCAAAGTTCCCAAGTGGCTTGCACACAACCAGCCATCTCTCAAATGCTATCACAGCAAGAGACCACAAGCTAACCATGCCTGCAACGACACAAAAATAATGACAATAATTATAAAAGAATATGAAAGTACTATAAGGTATGCAAATCTTTGTGTAAGATGAGGCAATCAGGACCAATACATTTCCCATTAAAATAACATATAATCTGTAGTTGCTCTTATCACAGGTCGATTTCTCTATTTTCCCTACAAATAAAGAGACAATAAGTATTTGTAACTCCAGATAAACTTGCATGACAAAAACTAACATGAGCCAAATCTCTAACACCTAAATAATTTAAATTCTAGGACAATAATGTAACATGTAACCAATTTTTTTTTTTTACTTAGCAGAATTTCTAATTATGCTCCCTACCACCCATAGTCGCTGTAAATCCTTCGATCTTGCATCCAATTGGACCAAGGTACATGTATCTAAAGGCAAAGCAGACGAAGCAGGTGAAGGAGCCCACGGAGGAGACAAGGAGGTTTGCCACAGCCAAGTTCACCAAGATGTAGTTCAGATGAGAGTGGAGCTTCTTGTACTTAATAGTACACGCAATGGTGAGGACATTGATCACTGTACCAGCCACCCACAAGACAAACATAAATGCTGACATTGAATAAAAGATCAGTGGGCTTCCTAAATGGTCCTGGGGGACCAGGTATGGACTGAAGGCTGTGATATTGTTAGTGTCCAGAGGGATGGGGATCCAGAAGTCATCTGGGAACTCTTCAGGACGATTTCCTCTCATTTTCTCCGATTATGTGTTAAATAAAAACCTAAAGCGCCGTTAATAAAGATATTAAATACGACTACTGTAAAAGACTGCAAATAAACTGCATCTAAATAGCACTGAGAGTTTTAGTGTTTTCTTCAGTCTTATATCTGGGATGTGCTTCTGTCTGATGGGGCGCTAACGCTGCATTTATAGGAACTTCGATCATCACTAAGGCTCAACATAATTGGCTAAAGGACAGGATTTAAAGCTTTCCTTGCATTCCCATAACAAAATACCCTTCCTATGAGCTAAAACACAGATTACTATCGCATTACCAGACTTGGCAAGGATCATCTCGTTTCATCCTGTTGTAAGAGCACTGTTTTTGTGATCCATATAATCTCATCTACAGTGACTTCCAGGAGGTCAGATGCCTGTGTTTTACCTTCAGTAATCCCAGTTGTGCTGCTTTATAATTATTTTTTTTTCTGGTGCAATTACTTTTCACCGTGAAGCAGCTTTCAGTCGTCTTGAGAAGCATCCTGGTCTAATTTAAAAAACTGGAAGAAAAAAAAATGTTTGTCTGGCTGTCTGTTCTTCACCTATTTTGCCAAGCACTTGTCAGATACTACTTTAAATTTGATGTCTAAATTGCTAGGAAACAAAGTAAGTGCAGTGCTTGAAGTTTTTTGAATGAGCAGTGGTCTAATTTTTGGGGTCTTTCTTCTATTGCCAGGCAACATTATCAAATCTGTAAATCGAATCCTTTAACTGCGGAGGATATCCTCTGTGACCTCTTAATTATGTCACCACTTCAGAAAGCATAGTTTATAATCCTCTGCTGGAATGAAAGCTGAAAAAAAAATTCATGCTGGATATCTATACTGATATGGACTGGGTAATGTGTTAGAAATGACAGGATGCCACATCGTTTGATAGAAATTAAAATTATCAATCTACAGAGGGCTGTATTCAAAGACACCCCAGAAATCAAAGTGAAACAAATCCTTGCATTTTGCTGAAATTTCATTGCAACAACTCATTGTTACAACTAATTTGTACCAGTTTGTATGATCCCCACATGTTTCTATGCATGCCTGACAATGTCAAAGCATGCTCCTTATGAAGCGATGGATGGTGTCTTGGGGGATCTCCTCCCAGATCTGGACCAGGGGATCACTGAGATCCTGGACAGTGTGAGGTGCAACTTGGCGTCGTCGGACAGAGGTGTTCTATTGGATTTAGGTCAGGCAAGTGTGGGGGCCAGTCGATGGTATCAGTTCCTTCATCCTCCAGGAACTGCCTGGATACTCTCACCACGTGAGGACAGGTGTTGTCATGCACCAGGAGGAACCCAGGACCCACTTCATCGGGTTTGACAATGGGTCCAAGGATTTCATCCTGATACCTAATGGCAGTCAGGGTGCAATGTCTGATTCACCTTTTCGCACACAGTCATACAAGCACTTTATCCTACATCTAAGTGCTTTCTCTCTAGCATTCATACACATTAAAACTCCAATGAACACACCTGGAGCAACTCAGGGTTCAGTATCTTGGCCAAGGATACTTTGCATTGCAGACTGAAGAAACCAGGGCTCAAACCACCAACCTTCCAATTAGTAGATGACCTGCTCTACCTTCTGAGCCACAGCCAGTCACAAGAACACCTGCTGTTAATTTCATTAACACCAAAGCAGCTCAAACTGATAACAATCCCCTCTGCTTCTTAACTGACAAGTTCAGTATCCCAAAAGTTTAATCAACATGCTGCTGTATGCTGATTAAAAATTGTTCTTTTAATTTTTTGAGAAGTATATTGGACCACTGACAGGTTGAGTCTATAACACTGATAATCTTGTTACACTGCCATGAACTGGGAAGTCTTGGCTCTTGGCATTTATGTGGATGCTACTTTGAGATGGTACATAGCAATGGCCCCGGCAGCAACAGTCTCACCAAGCGGGACAATAATCAGGAGTAGGATCACAAAAACATCTTAGGGATGACTTGAGTTAATAGTCCACAGTCCAAGCCGTTGACCTGTCATCCAAATTCATCAGCTCTTAATCCAGTGAAGCATCTACCTCCACAGAGGCCTCAATCCACAGGAAGAAAGAATCCACGCTATAGGTCCTGTACTTACCTACCTACTGCTGTGGGTCAGAGCCTTCATTGTATACAATATTGTAAAATTTAAAAATGTGTGCTTGAAAACAAAGTTCTGTAACCACTGTTTTTTTTCTCTCTCTCTTTTTTGTCCCTCTTTTCTGTCCCCTTTCTTATTGCCTGTCAGGCCTGGCATAAATAACTTATCCTGTGATTGACAAGTTGCATCGTGTGTCCCTCAGTTTATCAGCCATGTCCACCCCATCGCTCATCATGTCCAGTTTCAAAACACCAAGATGGCTCAAAGCTGTGGTTATGGCTCATGGTGTCTATGTCCTATGCACATTTTTACAAAAAAATGGTAGAAAATGCTTTTTCAAGTACATTGTTTTGAATGATATAATTTTGCATTTTGTTTTGGAAGAGAGTGACCTGTTTAATATTGTGGCTGATCAATGTATGCAACAAGATAAAAACATTTATAAGGAAGGTACAAATATAAGCTGATCATATTAATCATAGGCTAAATAAACATAATAAATATGAAATTTTAAATATTTTTTTACAGCAATATTTTACATAATGTCAGAAAATAATGCCATCATCTTTCATTGTATGCTTTCTAAAACCCTCTGGGTGCTGCAGAAAAATACAAGGAAGATGAAAACACAATATGTCTGTTCGGCAGATGAGTTCTTTCCCAGTCAAGCACACAGTCTCGGTAAAGATGTTTGTGTCTTTTATTAATTTTTATTTGTATTTTTCACTTTGCAGATTATTCCTATGCGAATGATAACATTTTTTTTTTCATATGATAAAACACATGTACATTTTTTGTAATTTACAGTTCAGAAGTAATTAGAAATCAGCAAGCGCTGACGCGTCATCTAAGCAGGCCCAACTTTGGAAACTTCAGTTACTGATGATGTAGTTGAGCTCTCCTCCTCACCTCCTCCCATCCCCATCATCGCCAACATACATGTACGGAACTGAAAGGGGAAAAAATATTTGTAGATTAAATCATCTGGACAACAAAAGCCTGTGCAAACTTATCCATTTGTCTTCGTTCTTATCCATGAACTAAAAGAAAAAAATTACTGAATTGTTTATAGCTTTAGGGCCATAGCTAAGATAGGCTAAAGTGAGGAAAAGAGGTGGATGAGTAGACTTTAGCATCATAAAAATCTTCAAAACACAGACATGTGTTGCTCAAGGACACTTCAACATGTGGCCTGGAGTAGCCATGAATCCAACCACTGATTTGCTGCTCTACCTCCAAACTGAGTCACAGATAGGTTGAACATACCGTTTAAGTGTGTTATTGTAGGGTCTTTACCCACAATACAAAGCACCTTGAGGCGCCTCTTTGTTGTGATTTGACGCTATGTAAATAAAATTGAATTGAATTGAATTGAATTGAAGTTGAATAAAAAACAGTCTCAGTAGTGAAGTACGCTCACATTCACAAGGTTAAAAACCAAGAGCAGACAACTGTTAGGGGAAAAGTTCTCTAATTACCTTCTTAATAACCAAGCACTCACATTCTCCAGTTACTCACTCATAACATTTAACTGACCTGCTTATTAAAGACCACATAGATAACAGGGTTGTAGACTGCTGAAGCCTTTGAGAAACAAGACGGTATAGTTGCCATTCTCAGGTCAAATGGTTGCCCACGGTTGTTCACAACCCAAAGAGCAAAGGAGGCATATGGCAACCAGCACACCAGGAAGCCCACGACCATGATCACCACCATCCTGGTCACTTCCCTCTCTGCCTTCTGGGTGGAGGCAGACTCAGCTTGGGCCTTGGCTGCCTGTTAGTTGGGGAGTGATCCAGGTCGTGTTAAAAATACTAGTTTACCGTTTGCAGTGACATGAATCATATGAATAAATAGAATAGTTTATTTTGTACTGTGATCTTAAAAATATTTAATTATGAACAGATTTTTTTTGGTGTAACAAGTATAAATCAAGTCATTTCAGTAGACCAAAGTGATGATAACTCTTTACAGTAACATTATATGTGTTATTTTGCCTCACCATTTTCAGTGTAATGAGCAGCTGGGAGTAGCAGAAGATAATTGTGAACAAAGGAACAGCAAAGCAGAAGCAGAAAAGGAACATCACATAGGACTCATTGTTGTATTTGTTGTTTGAGGTGTACCAGTCTGGGCCACAGGAGCACTGCAGGCCTTCTGGAATATACCTGCAGAGAAAAACACAAGTGTGTTGGGTGTGCATCTTTGTTTAAAGGTATTGTGTTGCCAGCTGATTTTAAGTGTGTTTCTGTTGCTTACCTGCTCCATCCAAACAGTGGAGGAGCTGAGGCAGCCAGTGCAAAAAACCAGGTGAATGCACAGCAGGCTAAAGCATGGTCGGGCTTGAAAGCAAAGTTACCGAGTGGCTTGCAGATCACAAGCCATCTTTCAAAAGCTATCACAGCAAGGGACCACAGGCTTACCATACCTGCAATGACAGGCAAAAAAAAATTTTGAAATCAGTATAAAATAGTCTAGTAAAAGAGAGATAGGCTACAATAGATTCTGTGTATTGTCTTTAACTCAAAACTTACCACCGAGTGTTACCAAAAAACCTTCAATCTTGCAAGCTAGTGCACCAAAGATGAAATATCTGAATGAAAACGAGCAGCAGGCAGTGAAAGAGCCCACACAGGACACAATGAGGTTTGCTGCTGACAGGTTGAGCAGGATGTAGTTGAGGTGGGATCGAAGTTTCTTGTATTGGACGGTGCAAGCAATGGTAAGGACATTGATAAAAGTGCCAAATACAAATATGAATAACATGAATACTGCCATGGCGTAGAAGGTGAGTGAATCCCCCAAGTGGTCCTGTGGAACCAGGAAAGGGCTAAGTGAAGTGATGTTGTTTGTGTCCAGCTTAATGGGTATCCAGAAGTCTTCTGGCAGCTCCAAATCGCGATTACCTCTCATTTTTGTATAGTGTATTCCGGCTGATGTTATAGCTCAAATTATGTGTTGCATACGCTCTGTCAAAGAATGAATTTAAGGAGCAGACATGAATGCTATTCCGTTAAGAGTTCTGCTGTCTCGGTCTCTATTGACC
This sequence comes from Pterophyllum scalare, assembly GCA_024447675.2. NCBI lineage: Eukaryota > Metazoa > Chordata > Actinopteri > Cichliformes > Cichlidae > Pterophyllum > Pterophyllum scalare. Next base: position 39,759 of record JAMQGT020011147.1, read on the forward strand.
GTCTGTGTCGTATTGATGTTTATAAAGGGCCTCATGACACTGATCACTATAAAGTGGATAATTGATTATTTAATTGACTAATTAATTAAATTACTAATTTAAGTGACTTCATAGGTTTTTATTTTATTAACTGGCGTTGCTTCTCTAGTGATTTCCAGTTCTGTGTTGTGTTCTGTGATGGTAAATATTAATATTTAGTTCTTTGGCAGGCATCTGAATTCAAAGGCATTTGATTCTCACAAACAAAAGCATAAATGTACATATGTAGATATGCTCTCAGCATCTAAACCTGGTTAAATAGGTTAATCCCTCTTTCCTAAGGAAGTTCTCTGCAGGTCTTCACCTGCTAATCTGGTTTCCAATCACATTATATTTGATAATCTCATGTTAAGTGGATTACACTCTATTTTGCAGGGGGATTTAACTCAAGCTTTGTGTTACCTCTTTGGCATTTTGCTGCCTTCGCTGAGCTTAAGGTAAAGGTTTTGTTGCACTAGCATGCAAGACTGAAGGTTTCGTGGTAACACTTGGTAAGATTTAAGATGACAGTGTAATCGCAGAATTGGCTCATTGTCATTCCAACAACCGGATGTGCATAAGCATACTTAAGTGGGAGGAAGTTATAGGAGGGAAACAGAAGTATTAAAGTAGCTTGCTGAATGGTTTCTTTTTTCTTTTTTTTATTACATTTTATTGGGCAGTGATGATGTAGACTATTTCCTACAGGAAAAAACTTGCAGAACCTAAGCAACTTAGTGTGTGTGTGAATATTCAAAAACACAATTATCATATGACCAGTCAGTCAGCAGTAGTTTGAATAGAATCAACCCAATCCCATGCCAGCTCTAAACAGGTCCAGCTTTGGAGAGTTTGGTGACTGACTATGTCAAGGACTCTTCATCCTTGTCTCAACTCATCCTCAGCATCTTCATTTGGTTAGGTTTTAACAATGAGAAAACACTGCTTATACCAATTTCTATTCATATTTATAATTGTATTTATATAAGTTTAGTTAAGTCTGTGTTTATACACCACTCTGCATTTAATCATTAGTTATTATTAATCTCTGACTCTCTTCCACAGTAGTGTGTCTTTTGTCCTGTCTCCCTCTCCTCACTCCCAAACAGTCCCGGCAAATGGTTGCCCCTCCCTGAGCCTGGTTCTGCCACAGTTTTACTGTTAAAAGGGGAATTTTTTATTCCAACTTTTGCCAAGTACTTGCTCATTGGGGTCATCTGATTGTTGGGCTTTTCTCTGTATCATTGCAGGGTCTTTAACTTACAATATAAAGAGCTTTGAGGTTGCTAACATTGTGATTTGGTGCTATATAAATAAAACTGAACTGAATTCAGCTGAATAATTTGCTGCTTCTTGGTGCATGGGTGATGCTTTGATAAGGTATTTTAATTTAAACCCACTTTTAAATTTTTTTTTGTGATCTGCTAATTATGAAAAGAAACACTGCAGCCTGTAAGCCTCCAGAATGTGGAAACATGTGATGTCCATGTTGTTCTTTTGTTCCTGCCCAGAAATGGCATGACCGATAACTAGGTTAGAGACTGCAGAGGATCTGGAAAAGATAGACAGCATAGAAGCAAATCTCAAATCAAAAGACTAACTGTGATTGTTCACAATTTGGAAAGCAAGATGACTCTCATGGCTTCTGCATGCTTGACCATTCATGCATCTGTTTGTTTCATTACAGGAGTATGATTATTGCATAGTTTGTATCTGAGTTTGAGAGCTGGTCTTAAGGGACAGGAAGAGACTGAATGATGTGATCTTGTCCAGATCCACAGAAATGAGGATGCTTCTGCCTAGTGTTTAATCACATTTTTTGTGTGATGCTTAGTTAGCACTATTGCCTCACAGCTAGAAGGACATCTAGAAGTTCTGGGTTCGATTCCACCTTGGCCCAGGTCTCTGTGTGGAGTTTACATGTTCTCCCTGTGTCTGTGTGGGTTTCCTCCCACAGTCCAAAGACATGCCGTTACTAAGGTTAGGTTAATTGGTCACTCTAAATTGCCCATAGGTGTGAATGGTTTGTCTGTCTCTCTGTGTTGGCCCTAACATGGGCTGGCGACCTGCACAGGGTGTACCCTGCACTCTTGCCCCTCTGGGATAGGCTCCAGTTACCCCACGACCCTGACCAGGATAAACGGAAGAGAATGGATGGATGGTTTAGTGCAGCATCTGTTGGTGTGCTAGAGTAAAGCAGCAGAGGGAGGGGGATAAATTTACTGGACTGTCAAACATTTAATTAATTAAATGGTTAAACAGTTATTTATTGATTAATTAGGTGACAGCACTGGGTAAATGTCACCACTTACTTAGTAAGAAGGTTGTGGGTTTAAATCTGCATTAGGTTTTTCTGCGTGGAGTCGTTCTCACTGTACCTGTGTGGGTCTTCTGAGGATCTTCCTGTTTCCCCCCACATAACAAAGACACCAAAAGATGCAAGGTTAATTGTTACCTCTTTATTGAAGCTTTATGAATTTGGCTTCTGATGGACAGGCACCCTGTCCAGGCTATACCCTGGTTTTAGGATATGCTCAACATAAAAATAATGTACATTTACTGACAAACACATATCCACCTAAAAGCAAACAGGTTAGAGTGCCAGTGCACAAGGTGGTTTAATTACCTCCCTTGTAGAGGGAAGGACCTTGTTTTGGGATCAGCTAATCCAGCCACCAACGCTATTACGACTGCAAATCACATTCGGTCTGATCTTGATTAACCTGCTTTCTGTTGGCATTAGGATGGATGATCTTTACCTTCATTATCGTATCAGGCTCAAGAAAGGATTATCCCATGTGGAGGATGAATCTCTGCACACAGCAGAGTATTGGAATTTTTTCACATCAGAACAAAATACTGAAGTACAAAGATGTGCTGAAGGTCACTTCAACACTGACAGACAGGGAAGAAGAAGTAAAACTGGGTGAAGATGGTGAGAAATATTGTAACTGTATTTGCTAAAGCCAGGAATAAATAACTTATGATTGTGGAATTTCATACCAACTGTAAAAATTTAACTATCAATTCCAGAGTTTTCTTGTTATTTTTAAAATATCAATAAAAGTTCAAAATAGATCATGGACCAACATATCTAATGTAACATAACATAAAACACTGTAACTGTGAATGACCATAAATTTTTTTTTTCAAAAGAAAATTTAGTTGGGTTTTTTTTTTCACATAAAAAGACTGTAAAATACATTCCCAAATCCAGTTTCATTTAATATATATATTTTTTAATACTGTAAATACTGTACATATCTGAAATTTAATGCAATGAGTGAAAATTAACAATAAAGGAAGGCTGTGAAATTTTACACAGATTTGTTTGTTAATTAACAGATGTGTAACTATAGAAGTTTTCATGACAAAAAAATAATAAAATAAGTCCTTTTGAGTTTAAAATTTGCAAAGCCGTACAGTTCCTGAACAGAAATGTATTTTATGTGCTCAGCAAACCTAGGATTTTAAGGCCATGCTTTCTTTCTGTTCGGGAACATACAGGCCTTTAGGGGTCAAATGTAAATCAGACAGCTAATGCCACAGGTGCACAAGGACTTCACCCAGACTGCTTTCTTTATTTTGACAGATGTTGCTATAAAACATTTACTCTTGGAAGTACATAAGACATTTCTAAGGACTGTCTGCTGTAATAATGTAAAACTGTATATGTATATTTTTTAAATAAAATGTATCAAAACTCTGTAACACATGTGTATGCCATTGTCTCTCCCCAACCTCCACCTGTGCCTTCAACACAAACACCTGTTATGCCCACCCCACCTCAACCTGCTCCGCTCTGACAGATTTTTAGAGTTGTTCCTCAGCTCAGTGGCCAGACCGCTGCCATTTCCTTATTAGGTTGTTTATTTTGGGCAATGGGATTGTAATGAGCTTCTGCCACCAGCAAAGTAATAATGTCAGTCTCCTGCATTTTTGTATCATCTTGTTTGTTTGGGGGGGATATGTGATTAATTCAGCACGGAATTATTTTCAGACTTAACTGTTAATTTTGTTGCAGTAAATGGACTGGTTCTGACATTGCACTTTTCTCCTGTACATGAGCACTCAAAGCGCTCTATACAGCATGCCTCATTCATCCATTCACACCAGAACTTTCTACATCTAAGTGGTTTCTATCTAACATTCACACACATTCGCACTCCGATGAACGCATCAGGAGCAGCTCGGAGTTCAGTATCTCGCCCAAGGATACCCCGGCACACAGACTGGAGCAGCCGGGGATCAAACCACCAACCTTCCGATTAGAAGATGACCTGCTGTACCTCCTGAGCTACAGCTCAAGTTGTGAATACAGCAGTAAACAAAAAAATATCAACAACCCAAGTCATTGTCTTGCCTTCAAGCTCAGCTGATCTAGATCAGCAGATAGATATGTCAGTGCTAAAGTGTCCTTAAAGTCTCAGTGCTAAAGTGTTCTTTGTAAACTGTTCATGTAAGGTTAAGGTGATATTTACATTGATTTTATTTAGGTTTAAGCAACAAAACTACTTTGTTGGATGTAAGAAAGGATTGGTTTGGGATGTATAAAAATTATCCTTATAACTATACAAATATCCATGACATAAGGTGTCCTTTGGCAGTGGTGTCAAGATGACAATATCATGTGAAGGTCATTAAAATATATAAACGGTTACATGTGTTAATGTCATCATAATGTAATTGCAAACTCATTTGTGTAAGTTGATATATATTTATATAGTATGATATTCATATAGCTGTTATTTATATTACACAAACTAATAATTAAAATTACAAAATTCTGTCATTATTTTATGTTAAGATTATTGTCATTAATAAAATTGAATATTAACAGTAAAATAATGCTTACTGATGTTCAATTAACTATCAGCTTATAGAAGACCTTTGCATCTATGAAATAGAAATACAAGGAGCAATCCTGTGCTGTTCAGTACAAACATGTAACCACGTATTTACAACCTGATGAAACACTTTAGAACCTAGAAGGATTTTACAAAATGAAACCAGACTGTGTATTTATTAGATATCACCATATCAGGGTTAGACTTTCATACAGTTTCAAAGTATCTCCAAGAGCAGCCAGATAAAACAGTGATCTGTCTGTCTGTGTTAGGCCTATGATAGACTGGTGATCTGTCCAGGCTGTATACCACCTATGACAGCCGAGATAGACTCCAGCTCCCCCACAACCGTAAATTGGAAGCAAAGAGGATGGATGGATGCATGGCGCTGTCACTTGGTGTTGGCATTGTATCATTTCCTGCTCCTGTTATGGAGAAAATGATTCAGCAGTTAGTGCTCTGCTAAATCATTTGCAATTTATATTCACATTATTCACTTAGAGTGTTTTAAGGGATTCGCTAGTTAAGGGTAGCTATTAGCTTAGCTCTCTGCTGACTCACTAGCACATGCAACCTTAGTCTGTCTGTCCCGCATGTTCCTGCTCTTTATGTCAGATGTTTAGTTATCCTCCTTTAGTAATAATGATAAATGTAATAAATGTAGTCAGTGAGGACCAAGGTAGCTTAGCCACCGTTAGCCACCCCAGCAAATCCTGAGCAGGCGGGAAAGCAGGTCAGCTGGGTGACTCTGACGAGGAAATGTAGTCCTTAACAGAAGCCTCCAATACACCACCAACCCGTTCACATCCCTAACTGTTTTCCCCCACTCGGCGACGCACCCGCCGAGGAACAAACTCTTGTTAATGGTGACTCTGTTTTGAGAAACGTGAAGCTAGCGACACCAGCAACCATAGTCGAATGTCTTCCAGGGGCCAGGGCAGGTGAGATTCAAGGAAATTTTAAACTGCAGGCTAAGGCAAAACGTAAATTTGGTAAGATCATAATTCATGTCAGCAGTAATCACACCCGGTTACACCAACTGGAGGTCACTAAGTTAATATTGAAGTGGTGTATAACTTTGCAAAATTAATGCCTGACTCTGCAGTTTTCTCTGGACCCCTCCCAATCAAACCGGGAGTGACATGTTCTCCTTTAATTGCTGGATGTCTTGAGTACTGTCCAAAAAACAATGTGGGCTTTATAGATAATTGGGAAACTTTCTGAGGAAAGCCTGGTCTTGAGACATCATCCGTTCCACTTCAGATGAAGTAACTCTGATTTCTAGAAATTTGGCCAAAATGTGACTATCCTGGGTTGATACCAGGAAACATGGCTCTCTGCAGCTTTATTTGACTTCTCTCAAAATGTAAATGAACCTACCCACCACTTTAACCACATTCTGGTGCTTGTTCTGACATATGGCATAGAAACAGAAGACTAAACAGCATTCCCTGAAAACACTCTTTTGTGTGATAATTTCTTAATAATATTTAAATTTACTTGAATGAATTACACAGCGGGGAATACATTTTATTACAGTAGAAATCCTTCTGAAAGTGCTGTAACCAAGTTCAAGGATATAATTCCTCCAATATTATGCTCTTTAATGCCATGTGCCAACATAGTGGAGAGTAGCTATACCTAAACTCTTTTCCCTCAGAGACAGATCATTTCGTCAGTGGTTTTACATCCTCACTGCCAAGGGCGTAGGAATGAGTTTACTACTGGGGGGACATATCAGAAACCTGACAGATCCATAAATATTCTGACCAAAGCATTAAAAAAAATGCTATTTGATCTTTTACTTTCTTCTTTTTCAAATGCTTTTTGTAAAAATAGTGTTGTGTACATCTATATTATTGTATGTATAATTTTCATATGTATATGTTTTATAATCGTAAGATGTGGGCAAACCACCAAACAAAATGGCTTGAGTCTTTTATCAAGCATAATGAATTAATCACAGTACAGAAACAGCATTAATAAAGGTTACAAGTGATCTTCTTATGGCCTCTGACAGTGGATTCATCTCTGTGTTTGTCCTGCTTGACCTCAGTGCAGCATTTGATACTCTTGACCATAATATTTAAATACAGAGATTAGAGCATGCCATGGGCCGTGTATAAGTCTTAGAAACATGGTGTCTAACCAGATACTTACTCTGGATGGCATTACCTTGGCCTCCAGTAACACTCTGTGGAATCTGAGAGTCATTTTTGACCAGGATATGTCCTTCAATGCATATATTAAACAGATATGTAGGACTTGCATTCTTGCATTTGCGCAATATTTCTAAAATTAGAAACATCCTGTCTCAGCATAATGCTGAATAGCTAATTCACACATTTATTACTTCTAGGCTGTATTATTGCAATTCATTGTTATCAGGTTGTCCTGATCCAAAAACCTGCAGCTAGAGTACTGATTTATCTTATGGAGCTCATAGTATCATATCAGCCCAATAGAGCACTTTGTTCTCGGACTGCTGGCTTACTTGTGGTTCCTAGGATAATTAAGCGTAGAATGGGAGGCAGAGCTTTTAGCTTTCAGGCCGCTCTTCTGCAGAACCAGCTCCCAATTTGGATTCGGGAGCTAGACACTCTCTCATTTTTTTAAGATTAGGCTTAAAACCTTCCTTTTTCACCACGCTTATAGTTAGGGCTGGATAAGGTGACCCTGAAGTCTCCCTTAGTTACGCTGCAATAGGCCTAGGCTGCTGGGCGGTTCCCATGATGCAGTTTTTCTTTTAATTCACCACTTTTCACTATGTGTTTATGCACTATGCATTTAATCATGAGTTATTATTGATTTCTGGCTCTCTTCCACAGCTTGTGTGTTGTCCTGTCTCCCTTTCCTCACCCCCAACCGGTCACAGCAGATGGCTGCCCCTCCCTGAGCCTGGTTCTGCTGGCGGGTTCTTCCTGTTAAAGGGGAGTTTTTTTTCTTCGCACTGTCTCTGTAATAATTGTATGGTGCCTTGAGACGACTGTTTGTTGTGATTTGCGGCTATATAAATAAAATTGCATTGAACTGAACTGTGATGTATAATGGTAGTGGTAGTGGTGGTGGTGGTGGTGGTGGTGGGGTGGGGGATCCCTTCGCAAAAACATCCTGCTGTCATAATCCTTGATCTATGTCAGTTGTGTGACATCATGATCTCTTTAGGTTTTAAAAGCTCAGCTCACCCATCATTACCTAAGACTCTTAGGTATAAACAATTACTGACATCTGAGCACCACTGACCTTGCTAACTCTGCTGTACTCATCCAGGTGAACACATGTATATAAATTCAAACAAATACATGCTGTTCTTGTGACCTAATCTGGTTCAAATCTAAACATGATAATGTTTTATGAAAAATGTTGATAAACATTAAAAAATTACAGTTGCACAGACTCTGTCTGTAGTAGAACATGTATAATAGACCTCACTTAGTAAAAAGTGGATAATTTGCAAGTGTTCACCTATCTCTGCAATTTCTTTTATTTCTTTTTTTTAAGGCAGATTTGACGCAGGTTGTGCTGGTCTTTCTAGGAAGTTTTCATCCTTTTATCTAATCATTATCGCAGTGACGCTTGTGACAAGTTTCCAATCTGTCTGATGGGACTTCCAAGGTGTAATCCCCTTTTCTGTAGCACGCATGACATGCTTTTACCATTGCACTTTCTTTCTAGTTCTTTTTAAAATAAAACCAACCTTGACCAAAAGACAACAGAGAAAGAAAAGCTATGTGCAGAGGAATAAGTAAAGGCCCATTATTGGTTTAGCTGCAAAGCCTTTGGTTTCTGTCACCGACTATTTTCATGTCTGTTGTGTTCCAGTGCTTTGCCATCATCAAAACAAAAGAGCCAGATTTAAAGGGTCTGTGATTACATTTGACAGATAATTAGACCTCTTGTGAGTGCATCATGTCTCAAGCTCTGCAGCTTTTAATTTGGGACAAATGACGGTTATCATTCTTAGGTTTGATCAGAAAAAAAAAGTGATCTATGTGAGTGTGCAGCTGTAATTTGGATCCCCTAGTCCATTTGATGGTAATTTGCAGTACCTTTCAAAGTCTTGCACTACCCCTCATTTCTTTATATTTTGCTGGAAAATGGGTGCAGCAATTTATTGAAACGTGGGCAAACATGCATGGAAATACAGTATATAAGGCAAAAACTAAGTTTGTGCAATTGTAACAACCTTTAAAGTCAATATTTGGTGTGATCACCTTTATTCTGTAGCACAGCCTGAACTCTCTGGGGCAGCATTCTTGTCATTTCTTTAAGTAGTCTTCAGGAATAGTTCTCCAGGCTTCTTGAAGGACATTCAAAGCTCTTCTTTGGATTTTTACTGCCTTCTGTTCTCTGTCAAGATGATCCCACACTGCTTCAATAATGATGTGGCCCCAGCTCTAGGGAGGTTCATGACTGTATGGTTTTTCTATCCAGCTTTGATTTTACTCCATTGGCAGTGTGTTTGGGATCATTATCATACTGAAAAATGAAGCTGTTGTCAATCAGACACTTTCCAAATGGTATTGCATGACAGATCGACATCTAATGGTGCTGTTCTGCATTTATAATTCCATCAATTTTCACAAGATCTCCAACACCACTGGCTGAAATGCAGTCCCAAACCATGACAGAGCTTCTGCTGTGTTTTACAGATGGCTGCAGACACTCACTGTTGTACCTCTTTTCTCACCTCCTTGGTACTTACTGACAATAATTTGAACCAAAAATTTCAAATTTGGATTCATCCCTCTATCAGACATGTCACCACTGATTTTCAGTCCAGTTCTTGTGTAATCTGGCATACCTCAGCTTTTTCTCCCTGTTTCCTTCCTGAAGAATGGCTTCTTGACAGCCACCCTTCCACTGAGACCATTTCTGATGCAGCTTCGGTGAACAGTAGATTGATCAGCTGAAGAGGGACAACTTAAGGAGATGACTTTCACATACTGTTTATCTGCTACACATAGTTTTTTGGCCTGGCACTTCTTCTTTCGTCTTCCACTTGTCCACTTCCTCAAATTTTATAAGTACATACTGCACACCATTCTGAGATATGCCAAGAGGAGGCATAGCTTCCCTTCTTAGTTTTACGCTGATAGCTCTTATACTATTTTATGCCTCTAAAACTGTGTTTTCATTGACATTTTTTTGTAGATTCAACTAAAGAAATGGCAACAAATTATGTGTTTTTGTGACAGGCTTTTAGTAAAAAAGAGCTTAAAGATAAAATTTTAAATTGTTTCTTTGCTAAGTTGTATGTTATGTGTTGACACAACACTGATTCATGCCTTGAACTAGGTGCCTTTTTATTATTATTATTATTATTATTATTATAGGTCAGTGTTTAGTGGCTTAACAAACAAACAAACATTCCTCTTAAATTGGTCAGGTACAAGGACTGGACTGAAAATGAGTGAAAAAGCAGGAAATGTCCAAAGAAAAACTTTGAAAGTCCTTCAGAAAGCCTGGAGAACTGTTGCTCAAGAGCACTTTTAAAAAGTACAAAGGTTTTGCTCGCTGGAAACAAAATACAAAGAAATGAGTGGTGGCTTGAGACAGTAATGTATATAGAAGTGACTTATTTCATTTGTTTGTGCTTTCTTTCTTTTTTTTATTTTTTTATTTTGTTTAAGTGACAGCATCGATGTAAACACACATATAAATCATATGTCCCAAACTCTTCTTCTTTGTCTCTGTTTCAACAAAGGATGGCACTCCCTCTGCCAAGGCCAGTGCAATGTTTCACAAGTTCACAGAAAGTAAGATCTGCACCTAAATTTAAGTCTCGTCAAATTCAGCTTTGTAGTTTTTGCTTAGTATTGCGGACAGACAGACAGATACTGAAAAGTCACCTCATTTCACCTTGCAGGAGGAGCAAAATCAGTGGTGTAAGCCTGACATCTAATGGACTAAAGTAGTACTGCAGCAACGGACAGCTACTTTTCTACAAAAAGACTGGGGATGAAGGTCAGAGGTCATGTTCAGTTACTCTGAACCTATGGCTTTCAAGGTACATGCAAGCATCTCACTTGCAGCAGATATAAAGCTATGGTGTGACAGAATACAGCTCAATCACATTACTGTCAACCAGTTAATGGATGATAACGTAGTCTGATAATGAGAAAAAATACACATTTGCAGACAGGAATTATAGGTCTACAGCTGAAGATAGCATTGCAGTCCAATCAGAAAATGTTAAAGCCCCATAATCTTACTATCCTTTAGCAAGAAATTCAACCTGCAACTGATACTCAGTCACCTTTTTCCATTGCTGGCTACACTGAAATCTTGGACTAGTCTGTTAAACTACACTGCTGTGCAAAGATCTTGAACCACTCATTTATTTATATTTTGCTTGCACAGACCCAGACATCCTTGTAATTTTTTTAAGTTTCCAGTCCAGTCCTTGTACCTGAACAATTTAAGAAGAATTTTGTTTGTTAAACACTGACCTATAAATCATTCAAGCATAAAAAGGCACCTAACTCAAGGCATGAATCAGTGTTGGATCTACAGATAACAGACAACTTAGCAAAGAACCAATTTTAAATTGTATCTTTAAGCTCTTTGTTACTAAAAGCCGGTCACAAAAACACATCATTTGTTGCCATTTATTTAGCAGAATCGATGAAAAATGTCAATGACAACACAGTGTGACAGGCATAAAATAGCATTTTTGTATCAACAAGGTGATTCCCAAAGAGCTATCAGCTGAAAACTGGCAAAACGTGGAATGGTGTGCATTGTGCGCTTAAAATATTACGGAAACTGGACAAGTGGAGGACAAAAGTCATGGCTCTGTCACAAAAGTGTACCATCACATCACTTCAAAGAAGCACTTTGAATGTTCTTCAAGAAGCCTGGAGAACTATTCCTGAAGACTACTTAGAGAAATGAGAAGAAAGCTGTCTAAGAGTTCAGACTGTGCTAAAGAACAAAAGGGGTCATACCAAATATTGACTTTCAAGCTGGTCAGAGTAGTATAGACTCTGTTTTTGCTTTATATACTATATTTCCACATATGCTTTCATGTTTCTGTTCTAATTTAACATTTTCCTACCAAAATAAAAAAAATTAAGGCTTTAGCATAGTGCTGTGTTTATATTTTAATTTTTTAAATCCAAGTTGTTCTAAACATCATCTGGCCTTTTTTTGCAGTGTCAGTCATATTGTACAATCTGTATTTCTTTATTTTCTGTTAACTCAGTTTACATTTAGACTGTTTGTTATGTGGAGTGAACAGTTCACATTTTAGAGCATCTTCCTGACTTTTCAGGCTGACATCCGAGAATGTGGCAAAACATACTGATGTCAAAAACAGGCATGTTTTTTTTTCTTTATTTCTTTCATGCTGAAGGTTCTGTAGTAGTCACTGTAGTAGTACACTATTTGCATCAGTGGAGGGCGCGCTAATGGTCGACGTGGGCGTGTCAACATTAATATGTCCGAGCGCAAAGTGTGTAAATTATTGGTGCTGCACCATTGTTGAGAATATGTTGGCGTATTCAAGTAGGTTTAGAGGAGAATAAAATCTGAATCGCATGCAAAATTAAAATAAAAGGAGATTCGGTACGGATGTCGCCATCTTTAGTAGGGGACAATAACCCAACTCCTATATCACAACTTGTTGTAATTTGGGCAAACTCGTTATGGGTTAACTTTATATCGATTTCGCTTGTTTGTAAAAGTACACTGCTATACACTGCATAATTCAGACACTCACAGTGGCAAATATTAAAAATTGTATATACGTTTTCCTCCGAAATGGTAGCGAGCGGGTCCTTGTCGCCATGTTTACTTTGGGTGACGCCAACTCTCTTCCATTTTCCTCCGCCTCTGGTTGTCAAGAAGATGGCAGCTTCCAGGCAGGCATGAGAGGAAATACTTCTCCACAAATCGAATGAATTTGGATTATTGCTTCAAGATTAGAGCACATACCTGTGTTTTTGCAATTACTGCATCGAAATAAGTGAGTAAAATTCTGAAATATGCGTGCCTTTTTAGGTCTGTTGTGTTTTGTTGTAGCAAACCGCCCGGCCATTTTTCTTGTGGGAGCTGTAGAATTAGGCCGATTGTTGAAAAGATGGCTGCTTCCAGAGACGGCATGAAACATAATAACACTGTGTTTATGCTGTTTAACTCAATTTAGCTGTGTTTTAAGAGTGTTGCTGAGCCTGCGTTTTGATCAGGTAAATTATGCAGTGCAAAAAAAATTTAAATTACGATTAATTTAATTGAGAAATTTGGCAGCGCTTTGACAGATGCCTGCTAACGCCGTTAGCTCGAGCAAATTAGGTTGAGCTGCTAGCCGCTAGCGCTAACGGCGTACGGCTAATAGGAGAATTTGAATCCTGCGATTGCAACTTTAAAATGTTGGAAATCTAAGTAAATCATTCGATGGGTATTGAACGCTTAGCTCCACAATACTTACAACTGTTAGCATAAGCTTTGGCTATCGTATAGCGTTTAAAATGCGTTGAAGCGGTTGCAAAGAATGCTAAACTTGTTAGCTACAATATGGCGACTCCCAGAGAGGCATGAAAATAGCCGACTGTTGCTAACGATTACTGCAGCGGATAAATCAGTGCTACAGCGGTGTAATGTTTTGCGGACTGATGCTTATAATGATCCGCTGAAGTTGTATTGGTGGTGAAGTATTCTTTTTGCTGGTGTAATAAGTTAGTTGTCATGAATTTTTCTTTTTCCTTCGCTTCCGCCATTTTTCAGATGGGCAGTAGCGTTAGCGGGTGTTTGTTTGGCTGCAAGATGGCGGCTTCCATGGATTGAATTCAATGGTTAGAAACAACTAATAACAAACTTGGATAACGGCACGATTTACTATATGTCTTAACACATATGCAACATCATAACTGTATCATTGATTATAGAGCAGATGCTGCTCTAAAGGTTTTCTGCAAATATAGCTTTTTGTTGAGTTTTTTCCCCTTTCCTGTTTTTGACAGTGTTCATTACCCAAAGCTAACCGCTAACTGTAAAGTTAGCTATGGTTCACGGCTATACGCTGTTGTAGCATTTTCATAAGTTTGATGTAGAAATAATAGGCTTGTTTGTTCAAGAAAATATGACGATTACGTCTTTATCATTCATTTCGGTAGAAGTCATGTCTGCCCCGGCTCCGCGGTGTCTGGGACCACGGCGTCGGTTCTGCAGCCGCGATGGAAACGGGTCCTCGGGTGGTCCGGTCCTGTTCCCCGGCCCAGACATGGACACAGAGCTGTGGCTATAAAGGAGCTTATGGTCGTTTTTGGCGGTGGAAACGAAGGAATTGTGGATGAGTTGCATGTATACAATACCGGTAAGACTAACTTTGCATAAATAACTTTACTTTCTGTAGAAAGCATATTTTCTTAAAAAAGATATTTAAATATTAACGAGGATAATGCAGAATACTTTTATATGTTTTTCATCTAAAACGCTTCGGTTAAGTGTATATTTGTGATGCGCAAAACTAAACAGCCTTGCAGGCCGCGGCAGGCCAAACAACATCTAGCCCCCCCTCTCGGAGAAGGATTTTAATGCACGTTAAAAAAGGCGGGCTGAAATAAAATGGATGATGCTGGTTGGTTTAAACATATCCTCTGCCCCAGTTTCCTGCATATAAACCAATAAGGACAGGCAGCCTCAGCAGTTGAGTTTATGTTTAAGTTTGTGTTCCAAAAATAAATGGAGGGTTGTTTTCAGCTTCTGGTTTTAAGCATTTCAAAGCCTTACTGGGGAGGTAGCATAAACTTTATTATTAATTCTAATTAGAATGAAATAACCCTTCTGTTGTCCTCTGTTGCTGTGTTTTAATTTTTTAATTTTTTTTTTTAGCAACAAACCAGTGGTTTATCCCAGCAGTCCGTGGTGATATACCTCCTGGTTGTGCTGCATATGGTTTTGTCTGTGATGGCACACGGTTGCTGGTGTTTGGGGAATGGTGGAGTATGGAAAGTACAGCAACGATCTTTATGAACTACAGGTAATCTTTCAGTGACAAATAACTCAAGTTTTGCTATTGAGTTTGCTTGTCAGTATAATGAATGCTTAGAAACTAAGTGTTTAATGTATCTATATCAGTAGTATATAGCTGGTTTCAAGGTCAGAATTTCCAGAGATAAGATGTTTACAAAGCAGGGTTCATATGCAGGTCATCATACTGCAGGGTCTATATCAACTTGACATCACACATGCTATATTTCCTCTTGTCTGCATCAGAGATGACTAATACAAAAAACAAAACCAAGTGCACTGCAAAGTTAGTTTTCACCCATCTTATAGTTTATGCTCACTGGACTATATGAACGGCAGCGCCTCTCGGTGATGGCAGCAAGGCCGCAGACACCTGTCTCTTGGATGGGTGTTCTGGAACTTCTTTTCGTTACATGTTTCATGTAATGACAATAAATTGATTGTGTTTCTGATGAACTATTGGTCAAAATTAAATCCCATGTAACATAAGTTTCTGAGTGTGCTCAGTCCTCAGCTGTAGAGCGTAGAAGAGCTTACCGATCAATTTTGATTCCAGTTAATTCAAGTAGTTCTGCTCTTCAAGTATAGGTTCGCCAGATTTCATTTACTAAGTTCTCAAGTGTTTTTATTCTCCTGTGTGTAAAGTTATAAATATGTTTCTGGTGAAAGGATGTCAGGAAGCAATATCGTTTTTGTCAGCCAGATCCCGGATGGATTTTCAGTCACTGGGATAAATGGGTGTTTATTTGGGGGGGAAGTATGTATGGTTTGAGTCATAGATGTGATGCTAAATCTATCCTTATTTTTACATGGAACAAGGAATGGGGTCAACTTATGACTTGGTAGTAACAGCTTCTGCTGTGATCTATCAGCTGATAATTCTCACTGCGGTTTTTGCTACAGGCCAGCAGATGGGAATGGAAAAAATTGAAAGCAAAAAATCCGAAGAATGGCCCCCCTCCTTGCCCTCGTCTTGGCCACAGCTTTTCACTGGTTGGCAACAAATGCTACCTCTTTGGTGGACTTGCCAATGACAGCGAAGATCCAAAAAATAACATTCCCAGGTACAGATGTTTTCTGAATAGCCATTGGTGGAGGGCTGTTTCTCAGGACTGCTTAAGATTCATTTTCAACCACCAACATGAGTGTGACTGTGTTTTTATTTATCAGATATCTGAATGATCTGTACACACTCGAGCTTCGTGCGGGTTCCAGTGTGGTTGGATGGGATATTCCAATCACATATGGAGTTCTGCCTCCTCCTCGTGAGAGCCACACTGCTGTGGTATACACAGACAAGACAACCAGGAAATCTCGCTTAATAATCTATGGAGGAATGAGTGGCTGTCGACTTGGAGATCTATGGACACTCGACATCGGTATGTTTTATAAAGTGTAAATGGAAAAATAACAGCATTAAAATGACAAATGCCCTGCCGTCAGCCTCCAGAGAGTGCTGCTTTTCACACAGTATCAGAACAAATGGTACTGACCATTTCACAGTTAAAGAAGCATTATAGATGAAGTACATGAGGTACTTCATCTATTTGCATTTAAGAATAGATTACCTTTTGTGTGTGTGTGTGTGTGTGTGTGTGTGTGTGTGTTTAATGTCCTGCTTCTTATCATTTCCTCCAGATACTCTGACATGGAACAAACCATTGGTAAGCGGCACGGCGCCACTTCCCCGAAGTCTTCACTCTGCAACCACCATCACAAACAAGTGAGCTGACTGCTGCACATTTGAAAACAACACACTGAGTTTTCATTTTAGTCATTGTTGAAATTCCCTATGGAAAAAAATGTGCTTGATAAAAGGTCAAAGTGTAAACTCATTTTCTCACTGTGCAGGATGTATGTTTTTGGAGGATGGGTTCCTTTGGTAATGGATGATGTCAAAGTGGCCACACATGAAAAAGAGTGGAAATGCACAAACACTCTCGCCTGCTTAAATCTTGGTTAGTCTAACTCTGTTTTTATTAAAATAGATTTTTTCTGAAAAAGACTGGTACTACGTAGTTCACTCAGTCTTAACTTTTGTGTAATTTTTCTGCAGACACCATGTGTTGGGAAACAGTGTTGATGGATACTCTTGAAGACAACATCCCCAGGGCCCGTGCCGGCCACTGTGCTGTGGCTATCAATTCTAGACTTTATGTATGGAGTGGCCGTGATGGTTATCGTAAAGCTTGGAACAACCAAGTTTGTTGTAAAGATCTGTGGTACCTGGAAACAGGTAGGTGCACTGCAAGATGAGTGTAGTTGAAGATGAGAGCTGGTTGTCAGATAGTATTGTAAATTTCGCTTCCCCCCCAGAGCGGCCGCATGCCCCTGCCAGGGTGCAGTTAGTCCGTGCCAACACAAACTCTCTGGAGGTGAGTTGGGGTGCAGTCTCCAGCGGCTGACACATACTTGCTGCAGCTGCAGAAGTATGACATCCCTGCAACTCCAGCTGCAGCCTCCCCAGCCATGAGTGCAACCCCATCGCAGCCCATTAACTCTCCAAAGAGCCCTGCTCCAGCTGCTGCAGCTCCCTCGGCTCAGAGCTTACCACAGACAGGTATTACACTTGTGCATTGTTTTTACCACACACAAGCTCAGCAACTGCAAGAACCCAAATCCACAAGGTATAAATCACTTGGTTCAATTGTTTTACAGCAGTTTTAAAGGTTGCAGCTCAGCAGTCTGCAACAGGCACATCTGTTGTCACAGTTCGTCCCAGCCAGCCGGGGAAATCCCCTGTCACTGTGACATCCCTTCCTCCAGGTGTTCGAATGGTAGTGCCCGCACAGACCACCCAAGGATCGGTAAGAGCAATTTCATACAAATATTTCATCACATTGATTTGCTGTAAAGTTCACTGCTAGATCAACAAATGTTTAACTTTTTTGTTGTTGTTGTTTTTCAACTTTCAGCCAATTGGAAGTAGCCCTCAGATGAGTGGCATGGCAGCTTTAGCTGCTGCAGCTGCAGCAACACAGAAGATCCCACCCTCTTCTGCAGGAACTGTCCTCAATGTTCCTGCAGGTGCCACCATTCTCAAAACAGTTGCAGTTTCCCCCAGCACAACCACAGTGAAAGTGGCTTCTCCTGTCATGGTACACATTGCAATAAACATTCTCATTTCCAACATTGTGCTGCTTCTATCACCAGTCACTTGTGATGATAAATTTGCACTTGTAGGTCAGTAACCCGGCCACCCGGATGTTGAAGACCGCTGCAGCCCAAGTGGGCACAGCAACTGCATCCTCTCCCACCACTACCACCAGACCCATTATCACTGTGCATAAGTCTGGTGCAGTCACAGTGGCCCAGCAGGCTCAGGTGGTGACCACTGTGGTTGGAGGAGTCACCAAGACCATCACCCTGGTCAAGAGCCCCCTCACTATGGGCAGCAGTGGCACTCTGGTAAGAAAACACAAATTCTGTAGCATAATGTAATTCTGCAACTCTACTTGAGAGCACCCTTGGTGCTTTCACAGGCATGCTGTAAACCTGGATTCTGTAAATTGCTTCCTTGCACTCAGCGTGTATATGTATTGATTGGTCACACAATGGTGACGTTGTCATTTTGAGTCAGTAGGGAGAGTGTAAAAGTTGGCCTACAGTGACTGTTGGAGAAAACAGGGAGCATGTTAGTGATCTGCATGACTGTTGGTCAGTTAGGGCTGGAATGATTCGTAGAGCCACAAGTTTAGTGGTTGAGCTTCCGGCTGACCTCCCTGTACTGTCCGATGTTTTCTGGTGACTCATGAACTTGAGTCTCTCTTCTATGTCGGCAGATCTCCAACCTTGGCAAGATGATGTCTGTGGTACAAACCAAGCCAGTGCAGACATCAGCTGTCACAGGCCAGGCTTCCACTAACCCTCTCACACAGATCATACAGGTCAGCTATCTGCATGAGTGCAGGAAAAACAGGAGGTAGCTTAAAACTCCTGAGACAGGCACCACGTGTCTTTCCCCAAATAATTTGAATAACATGCACCTCTCTTTCCAGACAAAGGGTCCACTCCCAGCTGGCACAATCCTGAAGCTGGTGACTTCCGCAGATGGTAAACCCACAACCATCATCACCACCTCCCAGGCTGGAGGCACAGGAAACAAGCCCACTATCCTCAACATCAGCGGAGTCTCTCCTACTACCACTAAGCAAGGCACCACCATCATTAAGACTATCCCCATGTCAGCTATCATGACCCAGCCTGGAGCTACAGGTCTATTTTCATTCAAGTTTGCAGAATTAAACAATTAAGATCAGTACTACAAAATGGGGCTAAAGTTATATTCATAGAGTTCTTAGTTATTAAAGAAAACATTGTGTTCTCAATGTTAAAACTTTTGACATTTGCTGTGTAATCAGCACTTAGGTTTAGGATAGTGATTAGTGATGGGTCTGATGGAGAATGATTGTATTCATGCTTGTGTTTCTCTTTCCAGGTGTAACAAGTAGTGCAGGCATGAAAACACCTATCACAATCCTTACCACAAAGGTAATGACCACAGGAACTCCTGGGAAAATCATCACTGCAGTTCCCAAACTTGCCACTGCAGCTGGCCAACAAGGACTGACACAGGTAAATTGGCTCTGTTTTTGCAGCAGTCCTTGTACATATTGAGTTTATTGCGCTGCCTATTTAGCCTAAATCTTCTGTCTCTAGGTGGTTTTGAAGGGTGCTCCTGGGCAACCTGGCACTATTTTACGCACTGTTCCCATGAGCACAGTGGGTGGTGTTCGCCTCGTTACACCAGTGACGGTGTCTGCTGTTAAGCCTACTGTCACAACTCTGGTTGTCAAGGGGACTACAGGTAAGAAAAACGTACTTATTCGATAATAAAAATATGCTAACTTTTTTTTTCTTCCTCTGGTTTCATCTTTGAATTTCTTCCAGGTGTCACCACTCTCGGCACAGTCACTGGTACTGTTTCTACCAGCCTGGCAGGAGGCACAGTTGACAGTTCTACGGCCTCTCTCGTTACTCCCATCACCACACTGGGAACCATTGCTACCCTGTCCAGCCAGGTCATCAGCCCAACTGCCATTACAGTTTCAGCTGCTCAGACTAGCCTGACTTCTTCCTCTGCACTGCCCTCATCTACAATGACAGTGCAGGTAAGACCCACCAACTCAGATTTAATCAATTTGTAACATTTTGTATGTTAGTCATTAGGTTATGAAGCTCTTGCAGTGTTGTATGCTTTAATTTCTATGTTACAACTTAATGAAAAAGACCAAATGTGATGATGTTGCTGCCTATTCTTGTAATCACAGAAAATTGCCCAAGATGCTCCTCAAAAATTTTTGGAGATTCAAAAGTTATTCTGTTTTTGACCATGTAACATAACATTTGCCTTAAAGATTTTTGACACATCTTTGCTTTCCCCAGAACCAGCCCACCCAGGTGACTCTAATCACAACTCCCAGTGGTGTAGAGGCTCAGCCAGTACAAGATCTACCTGTGTCCATCCTGGCTTCACCAACCTCTGAGCAGCCCACCTCCACTGAGTCTGGAGCAGCTGGAGAGAGCTCTGGGACTGTCACCCTGGTCTGCTCTAATCCGCCCTGTGAGACCCACGAGACGGGAACTACTAACACAGCTACCACCTCTTCCGCAACAATTGGTGCAGGGCAGGTCTGCTCTAACCCACCATGCGAAACCCATGAAACCGGAACTACCAACACAGCCACCACTTCGTCTGCAGCAATTGGAGCTGGGCAGGTGTGCTCGAATCCACCATGTGAAACCCACGAAACCGGAACCACCAACACAGCCACCACTTCCTCAGCTACAATTGGTGCAGGACAGGTCTGCTCGAATCCACCCTGCGAAACCCACGAGACCGGAACGACCAACACAGCCACAACTGCTACTTCAAACATGTCTGTGCTACGTGTGTGCTCCAACCCACCGTGTGAGACTCATGAAACTGGGACAACAAACACAGCTACCACGGCGACATCTAACATGGGAGGGGTCCAGCAGGTGTGCTCCAACCCGCCCTGTGAGACCCATGTGACAGGCACCACCAACACCGCCACCCAAGCTTCATCCAGCATGAATGCAAACCAGACAGACACCGTGCAGAGCGTGTGCTCTAATCCACCCTGCGAAACCCACGAGACGGGGACCACCAACACTCCGTCCACAGCCACCTCCAACATGGGAGGAGACCAGACCAGCACAACAACAGGCTTGGTCCAGAGGGTTTGTTCCAACCCCCCCTGTGAAACACATGAGACGGGGACCACCAACACAGCCACAACTGCCACTTGCAGCATGGAGACAGGTGAAGGCACGGGTATGTAAACATATGCATATAATTCACCTGAAATTTTGTAATTAACAGCAAATTAAGTCATTTTTGTCATACACTGTTACAGTCTATGTCTTCTGCCTTTTTAAAAATTGTTCTTGTTTAAAGTCTTTCTTAGAATTGTATCTAAATCCCACATGGTTGTTGCTTGTGTTGTATCTCAGAAGTAAAAGTGGTCTGTTGTTTAGAAATCCAGCTCAAATTATGTTACCGTATCTCATTAGCAGCCCAGCAGACAGAAGAAGGGGCAGAAGGTACCAGCAGCACAGAAGAGGCCTCCACCACAACAACAACTGGTACCACCCAGGGCAGGGCTGTCACTACTGTCACACAGTCTACACCAGCTCCCGGACCCTCGGTGCCTGTAAGAATACCACACTATGCCTGTCAGAATTAGCACCTTGCCTAAACACGATCAGTGGGTGATGGTGGTAAAACTAATCTCAGTAGATGTCCAAGTTAGCGCTGTATTTCTAAATTTGATACACTGAACGGGCAAAAGTACCGGGCCACCTACACATTACACCTACAGGAGCTGCTATAGCTGCATACAGTGTACCAAAATGTAAGAAGACTGTCATTTCCAAAATATTCCTTTTTCATCGTGGTACATGATTTCTGTTTCCCCTCTAGTCGATCTCATCCATCACAGAGGGAGTAAGCACTGCTGCCAGCTCCACAGAGGAACCCATGCAAACTGATGAGGCATCATCAGCAGAAGCTGCACCTGCTGAGGAAGGAACCACTGCAATGGAGACGCAAGCAGAGGTGAATAAAGTATAAAGGCAGACGAAGCCAGTGTGGCCTTTCATTCTGAAATTCTTTCCGGTCATGCATTTTTTTGCATTATTTGATGGAACCTCTTTAATCTATTATCAAGGGAGAAGCAGCAGCAGCAGCAGCGACAGCCTTGAACCTTCCTTCAGAGCTGATGTCTGAGGGCCAGGGAGCTACACTAATGGTGACGGGGCTGTCGGATGAGGAACTGGCAGTGACTGCAGCAGCAGAGGCAGCTGCCCAGGCAGCAGCCACTGAGGAAGCCCAGGCCCTCGCTATCCAGGCTGTTCTCCAGGCAGCTCAGCAAGCCGTAATGAGTGAGTAGAATCATAGCTTTGTTTACACACACTTGGTTTTGCTTTTGATTTTATTTTGAAACATAGCATAGCCGAAGATCAAGGGATGGGCTGTAGTTATGGGGGGAGGAGACATGGAAAGATGATGTTCATTTACTGCCAGTTAACAAGATATTTCTCAGCAAAACCATTCCTGTAGATGTGTAGCTCCTGCAGCCTCTATGATTTTGCAATTCTTAAAAACTTATAACTTACAGATGAAGGTGATGCTGCTGGAGAGAGCCAGCAACCCACCAACATCCCCATCATGTTGACACAGCAAGAGCTTGCGGCACTGGTCCAACAGCAGCAGCAGCTGCAGGAGGCTCAGGCTGCAGCCCAGCAGGCCACAGTGGACACAAGTTTGCCCACCGAAGGTCTCGCTCCTGCTGACAGTCTCAACGACCCCTCTGTTGAGAGCAATGGACACAATGAAATGGCGGCCACAGTCACCAGTGCTGTAGTGTCTCTCCTGCCACGTACCACTGCTGAGAGTACGTTTTTGTGCTTTTTATAATTACTTTGGATGATGTTGTTTTTTCTACAGCAGACTGATTCTTTTTGTATTGCTCTTAAAATTACACAGCACTTGCTCCATCGAGTACATTTGCACCCTCTGTATCTGTGGCAAGTCCAGCCAAGCTGCAAGCAGCAGCCACGCTAGCAGAGGTTGCCAATGGCATTGAGGGAGAGGTGAGTCATTTTGGTACCATTAGACGTCTGATTGGTTCAGGCAAGGTGAAGAGAGGAAAGGAGTCACTTATTGTTGACTGTGATTTTGTTTCCATACAGAAGCAAGCCCCTCAGCCAGCTCCAGTGAAGCCTGTTGTAAAAAAAGAGAACCAGTGGTTTGATGTTGGGATTGTTAAAGTGACAAATATGGTTGTCACCCACTACTATGTGCCAGGAGATGATTCTCAAGGAGATGTAAGTTGTCTCAGGGAGCCTTTTCTTGCTTAATTATATTGATATGTATTACAAGGTTCATCTCTTAATTGCTCATTTTTATTTGTTTGGTAGGATGACTCTGGCATCATACCAGACTACAGCCAAATGAAGAAAATGGAGCTGCAGCCCGGAACAGCTTATAAGTTCCGTGTTGCTGGAATTAACGCTTGTGGTCGTGGAGCTTTCTCAGAGATTTCTGCTTTTAAGACTTGCCTACCAGGCTTCCCAGGGGCACCTTGCGCCATCAAAATCAGCAAGGTAAATAAAACCAAGAAGAAGGAAAAAAACTTCCTGCTGCATTGTAGATTTTACATGATCCATATGTGATTACATGAGCTATGGTTTCAGCCACTGAGTAGCATCTATTTCCTGTACCCTCCCAGAGCCCAGATGGTGCCCACCTAACCTGGGAGCCACCCTCGGTGACGTCAGGGAAGATCATTGAGTACTCGGTGTACCTGGCCATCCAGAGCAACCAGACAGCTGAAGCCAAGGCTTCCACCCCAGCCCAGCTAGCCTTTATGCGTGTGTATTGTGGACCCAACCCATCTTGCTTGGTGCAATCGTCCAGCCTCTCCAATGCCCACATTGACTACACCACCAAGCCAGCTATCATCTTCCGCATTGCCGCCCGCAACGAGAAAGGCTATGGTCCTGCCACCCAAGTTCGATGGCTGCAAGGTGAGCGCACATATTCATTCTTAAATATTAAAAATACTTTATATTACTGAGTCTGCACTTAATGGATTTATTGTCTCCACTTCAATGCTTTGTAGAATCTGGCAAAGATGCCTCTTCTGCAAAACCGGCCCCTAAGAGACCCGGCACCTCTCCTGATGCGTAAGTACAGTATTCATGCTTCATGTCACGCACACAGGAACATGTCACTGATGAATAAAACATCCAACATTTATTCTGGTTTTATGTGTTCTCCTGCAGTAAGTCTACTGGTCCAAAGAAAGCAAGGACGGACCAGTGAGGTTGCCCAGAGGCCCCTCCCAGTCTTTTGTCTTTTTTTTTCTTTTACTTTCACCCAACTTGCTGTCTTTTTAATCGGGAAGACTGACCTTCACCCCGTCTCATCCTCATCCTTATCTCATCCTCCATCCTCCCCCACGTCTCAGACCAAGACAGCAATGGAGGCAGAACAACCGTATGAAGCCAAGATGAAAGTCAATCTGAGAGATGTTTCTGTAGATAAAACCCCTCCTTCCTCCTCGTTCTGTTGGCCGTGCTATTTTTAGAGCAACACAAACCTAGAAGCACATTCTTTTTCAGTCACATCCCCTTCCATCCTTTTAACACTTATTTTTGACTTATTTCAGTAGTTGAACAGTATAGAGAAGCATTTACATCATTTACGTCTTTCACAAACTGGGAGCCAGCCTGAGCGCAATGTTACCCCTCTTTTTTCTGTGTTTATTTTTTTGTGAATTCTGGGGGAGGGGCGTAGCAAGAGACTACATGAAATGATGTACAGTGTTGAAAAAGGCTGTGGAAGCATTAGTATAGATGAGAGGAAAAAATCGGTATGGAAACAAATAAAGCACTTGTCCTCCATGAACGAGGACATCTTTTTTTTTTTCTTCTTTTTTTGCTCAAAATTAATTTGCTTCATTGAGAACCAAGTCTGTACAGTCATCGTACTGGACTCCAGTCTCCTGGTAATGTCATCACTGTGCCCTTTTTACCCCAAGATGAGGACTGGTGGCCAACATGTTGAAGAATGGCAAAGGAAAGAGATTTGTAGAGAATGAATGACAGACTTTGCTAGGACTGAGACTTGCAGCACACATGGAAAAAAAAATCTTCCCAAAAAATTAGCAAGCAATGACGCAGAAGATCTTTTGTGTAGTTTATTTTTGTATTTTTTAAGCTTTTTGTTTTCCCTCCTGTGTGTATGTGTATGTTGTGTGCTTTTTTTTTTAAAAAAAAAAGATGCATCACTTTTTTAAAACTGTTGTTCATCCCGCTAATTTGTGTTCATGGGAAGATGTGGCTGTGTTGAGGTTGCCACTATATTTTTAAAAGAAAAAAAAAATCTTCAGTTGGTTGTATGTTCTTGTTAACAGATGGAAATGAAAGCGAGAGACTTTTTGTATTTGTTCCAAGTAGAACCGCAGAGGTTATAGGACTGAAGGGAACTTTTGATCTGGACCCAGGGAGAGGAGAGTTTTTACTTTGTTTACTACTCGACGCTTGTGTTGCTTCATTTGCCAAACATGGAATTTCACAGGGGCGGAGGGAATTAGAAAAGACCAACATCAGATCTTCTCCACCTCCCCCCACCTCCAAATATCCCAATCAGTTCTACGCTTTTTAATGCTCACGAATGTGGTGTCTCACCTCTTTAATTTTTAGACTGGCAAATTATTATTAGACTTATTTTCCCTACCCTATTGATGTATGTGAGTCCATTTAATGATTTTTTTCTCCCCTTCCACAGCTCTGTATTCCATACAGATGGTGTGCAAGCTAACTGTGACATGTGAAACCCATATGTCTTTGAATGGGGATGTCTTACACAGCCGGAGTGTACTCACTTGTAAATTAGTTCATAGAGGAAGAATAAAAAAACAAAAAAAAACATCTTGGCCTTTTATATAATTACCTGTAAAACTGTTTTTTCATGTTGGTCATCTCTTGATTGCCTTTTGTGTCTTTACTTATAAAAGAAACGTATATATATAAATATATATAGTCTCCCTGATTGTTCTAATTTGCTTCTGTCAAGCTGATTCACTGTAGGAGTCTGAATCACTGCTAGGTTCATTACAATACAAAACTTGTACAGGGAGGTGGTTTCTGACTGGACATGAGTGTATATCTACTTTGTAAGGGCGGATACAGTTGTGATGGTAACGGCCAGGAAGATGAGCCCAGGTTTGCCGCTTTTTCTCTGGTTCGTACCTTGGGTTCTGTTTGTGATTTCTCCCGATTTCTTTCTAGAAATGAACTCTCTTCATATGCATTCATAATTTTGTGCGTGTCAGTGTGTCTGTTGAACAAAACTAGACATGCATGCAAAAGCAGTGTATTTTAGTAGTGATGCCTTAAGTTAGACCATAAGCTGAAGGTTCTCAGAAAAAAAAAAAAGAAAAAAAAAGAAAAAACATTTAATGAGTTTGTTCCTCTCTCCATGTGGTATACAATTGTGTCCTTTCCTTCCACAGTACCTTTGCTGGGTCACTATTTTTGCACCCTCGTTAGATAGGTCATCATCAGCAGTGCCGAGGTCTTTCTGAACTTTCCCTCCCACACAGGGACGAGTGCTCCTCTCAGCACTCGCAGGTGTTGCGAGTTTCTCTCGGCTGTTTGCAGGTTATCTGGAAATGTCCTGTATTTTCCAATGTGTGTTTTTTGTACTGTAGGGAGTAATGTATCTTTTATCATCAAAAAAATAAACATGTTAAACAGATTTTGTGTCTTTTTGGGTCTTAAAAGCAAACAAGACAAGCCGAATCACCTGTTGTAAGCCGCGCTGAGCTGCTCTCATAAACGGCTTCTCTACATCCAGATCCTCTTTGGCGCTTCCTTCCAAGTACTCTGCTCCTACTTCCTCACACCACTGCAGGGCCATCCTAGCAGACACCTGAGAGGAAACAAATGTTACATGACCGCTCAGAGCAATATGTTGACAAAAAGTTTTTTTGGTCAAGTTTTTACTGACCCATACATCATTCACATATTTAAAATAAAAAAAAACCAAGGCACCCAACTCAAGGGATGAACCAGCATTGTTTATATAGACAGCATAGAAAAGAACCAATTTGAAATTATATTTTTAGGTGCTTTCTTACTAGAGGCTTGTCACAAAAAATACATAATTTGTTCCATTTCTGTGGTTGAATACTAAAACAGGCCAATCTTAAGGAAGGAAAATTGAGAAGAGGCTGAGATATACCAGATTACACAAGAACTGGACTGAAAATCAGTCGCAACAGGTCTGATGGAGTGATGAATCCAAATTTGAAATTTTTGTTTCCAATTGTCAATATGTAGAGAGGAGGTCAGGAGAGCGGTCCAACAGAGAGTGTCTACAGCCTTCTCTAAAACACGGTGGAGGCTCTGTCATGGTTTGGGGCTGGATGTCAGATGCTAATGGTGTTGGAGAGCTTGTCAAAACTGATGGAATTTTGAACACAGAAGTCACAGATTTTCATCCAGCATACAATACCATCTGATTTTTCAGCATCCCAAACTCACTGCCAATGCAGTAAAAGCATACCTGGATAGAAAAAACACACAATAGAACACCATCAGTCATGGATTGGCCTCCCCAGAGCCCAGACTTCAACATTACTGAAGCAGTGTGGGATCATTTTGACAGAACAGAACAAAAGGCAGCCAACATCCAAAGAAGAGCTTCGAATGACCTTCAGAAGCCTGGAGAACTATTCCTGAAGAGTACTTAAAGAAATGACAAGAAAGCTGCCCAAGACAGTTCAGGCTGTGTTTTAGAATAAAAAGTACCATTACCAAACATCATTTCATGCTGACTATGTGTTGTACAAACTCTTTTTGCTTTACATACTGCATTTCATGTGATCAGCTGATTGCATGGCAGCAACTCATTGCATGCAGACTGGCCCAAAATGACCTGCTGAAGCTTAAATCAAGCATCAGAAGAGAAGAAAGATGATTTGCGTGGGTTTGAATATGGCATGGTCTGACTATTTTGGAGACTGCTGATCTACTGGGATTTTCCAGCACAACCATCCCTTGGCATAAACAACATGAAAGCTCCATCCTGGTGGTGTAATGGTGCAGGGATTTTTTTTTTTTTTTGGGCACACCTGTGGCTCCTTAGTATCAACTGAAGATCATTTAAAAACTGCAGCCTACCATATCCTGCTAACCATAACCATACCTTTATAACCACAGTGTGCCCATCTTCTGATGGTTGCTTCCAGCAGGATAATTTGCCATGTCACAAAGCTCAATTAATCTCAAACTGGTTTCTTGAATATGACAGTATTCATATCTTCTTCAATGCCATGTGCCAACACAGGGCAGAGCAGCTATCTAAACTTTACTCCCACAGAGGTTGATTATCTCATCAGTAGTTTTACTTCCTCACTACATACAGCTCTGCATATTGTGGCTCCTCACACACTAAGGTTAATTATGGAGTCCCACAGGGTTCTGTGCTGGGACCAATTCTATTTGCATTATGGTTGGGTGACCTCTATTTTCATACTTCTAAATTTAGATAAAACTGAAGTCATTGTACTCGGCCATACAAATCTTAGAAACATGGTATCTAACCAGATACTCACTCTGGATGGCATTACCTTGGCCTCCAGTAACACTGAGAAATCTGAGAGTTATTTTTAAGCAGGATATGTCCTTCAATGTATATATTAAAAAATATGTAGGACTGCTTTTATATTTCTAAATATTTCTAATATTTCTGAAATTAGAAACATCCTGTCTCAGAGTGATGCTTAAAAGCTAATTCACACATTTCTTTTTACTTCTAGGCTGGACTATTGTAATTCATTATTATCAGGTGGTCCTAAAAGCTCCCTGAAAAGCCTTCACCTGATCCAAAATGCTGCTGCTAGAGTACTGACAGGAAAGAGAGAGCATATTTCTCCCATATTGGCTTCTCTTCATTGGCTTCCTGTTAAAGTCAGAACTGAATTTAAAATCCTTCTCCTTACATACGAGGTCTTGAATAATCAGGCCCCATCTTATCTTAAAGACCTCATAGTACCATATCACCCCAGAAGGGCACTTACTTACTAGCTTACTTGTGGTTCCTAGGATACTTAAGAGTAGAATGGGAGGCAGAACCTTCAGCTTTCAGGCCCGTCTTCTGTGGAACCAGCTCCCATTTGGATTTGGGAGACAGACACCCTCTCTATTTTTAAGATTAGGCTAAAAACTTGATGCACTGAGTGTTTCTTCTTTACTCACTGCTTTTCACTCTGTGTTTCTACCCCACTCTGAATTTAATCATTAGTTATTATTAATCTCTAGTTCTCTTCTACAGTATGTCTTTTATCCTGTCTCCTACCCCTCACCCCCAACTGGTCACGGCAGATGACTGCCCCTCCCTCAGCCTGGTTCTACTGGAGGGTCCTTCCTGTTAAAAAGGAGTTTTTCCTTCCCACTTTAGAGCCTTGAGGTGACTGATGTGATTTGGCACTATATAAATTGAATTGAACTAAACGGACAGTGAGTTTACTGAACTCGAATGGCCTCTACAGTCACCAGATCTCAATCCAATAGAGCACTTTTGGGATGTGGTGGAACAGAAGATTCACATCATGGATGTGCAGCAGACAAATCTGCAGCAACTGTGTGATGCTATCTGAGGAATGTTTCCAGTACCTTGTTGAGTCTATACTATGAAGAATTAAGGCAGTTGTGAAGGTGAAAGGTGGCCCGACCCAGTACTAGTAAAAAACAATAAAAGTTCCAGATGAATTTGATAAACCTTCAAACAAATTAACTCAATATAGACTAAGGGTCCTAAAACTAGATTTTCACACAGGTTCCCACAACAACAACACCTGGCCTCAAAGAGAGCAACTGAAAATTGATACTGTAGCTCAATGGTGGTTAAACTAAATCTGCATTTAATAAATCTGTGTCGACACACATGATGGGGGTAAACCTGGTGATTCCTCACTAAGACTGATGAGAAGAGGCCTTTGACTAACCTCCCGGTCGCTCAGATCAGTTTTGTTGCCCAGTACAATAAAAGGGAAATCAGAAGGATCCTGGGGTTCTCCTTGGATCAAAAACTCCTTCCTCCACCTGTCCAGAGCAGAGAAGCTAGCCTTGGATGTGACATCAAACACCAGCATGCAGCAGTGAGCTCCCCTGTACAGAGGTGTACCCAGAGACTGGAACCCTCTGTGCCTGCTGTGTCCCAGATCTGACATACACACAGTGAAAAACATGGAAATTACTCATCCTATATGATATGAATGTCTTGTACCTGCATATGTGGTTTTGTTATACTGCCACTGCACAGGTAAATTACCTGCAGGGTGACCGTGTCCCTATCTATGCTGACTGTTTTGGAGAGGAAATCGGTCCCTACAGTGGCCCAGGTACATGTTGGTGAAGCGGTGATTCACATATCTGTTCATGAAGGAGGATTTTCCCACCCTAAGTAAACACACGCGTGCGCGACACACACACACACACACACACACACACACACACAAAAGTCGATAAAATTAAATTCTCTCGCTATTTAAACAGAGACATTCATAGTATTCTTCTTGTGTCGCACTGTGTCGTTGAACACACGCCCAACTTTCACACTTCCGAGAATATCAATAGTGATTTATATCTTGATCTTGCAATACAAACAGAGTCGGAGTAAATGAAAGTGAAACAAGTATCGGTGGACATGAACAATAAGTCAAAACATTCAAATGACCATTTAACTCACCCGGAGTTTCCGATGAGGATTATTTTCAGTGTAACTGGGCTCCTTTTGTCATTCATGTTCAGGTCTGATTGTTTGATCCAGCCAGTAGGGACCCATGGGAGCTTCCGCTGCTGATGCCTTCAGGGGCCTCTAGAAATATTCGTCCTCGATGATTGGACGTGTGTCACACACCTGCAGGCACGATGTTAAACCGGCTTAATTTAGAAAGTAAAACCTCAAATAAATACGATTTTGACTACAAGTTCTTTCTTTCTTTCTTTCTTTCTTTTCTTTCTTTCTTTCTAAAGTACAAATGCATGCGTCTCATGGCCTCACATTCTTGTGCCATTTAAGCGGTTGTGCTTTGAAGGCACCACACAACGACAGGTGATTGGCACACAGCCGACCCCTGTCCTCTTCTCCCGTCACACTGAAAGGTCCAAAGCCATGACAGCAGAGCTTTATTCCAGGAGCCAGGTTTAGCCAACAGCCATGCCCGGATCATCAAACTACAGACCCCCGAGCACAACTGTCAGCCCGGGAAGGCATAAACGTTGTCATTAGCAGGAGGACGTCAGCCTCAACTGCTGTAGCAGCTAATTAGATACTGATGGGCCCCCAGTTTTGCACGGGCCCATGGGCATTTCACCAGTTTGGCCATTTGATACGCCGGCCCTTCCAACAGCTCTGAGTTTGCAACCCTGAGATGAGGGAGTTAAGTTTTAAGTTACCGGAGTAACAGACTCTGAGTTTCTCTCTGACCCCTCCCCTCCTGCTGCACCTGAACCACCTGTCTGACACCCATATTAATTTCCTCATTCATAACGTCAAAGCTTAGAGCGGAGTGAATAAGGACAGAGGCCGGGGTTTCGCTGCAGATTCATTATCAGCTCAGAGTACAATCTGAATGTTTGAGTGAAGATGAGCCTGAAATGACTTTGCAGCTCTAAAACTGACCTAAACATATTTTTAAATGACTGTTTCAAATGCAGCTGCAGACAGACAGTGTTCTTAACATTTCATGCTGAAAAGTTTTCAGAGATTCAGGCACTGGGTCTGAACCTAAACATATTTTCCACAGAAATTGTAACAAATTACAGTTCCTCGTAAATAATTCCTTATTTAAAAGGTCTCATCCTTCCAAAATTAAACAGACTTACCTAAAATCTAGCTAACATGTAGACAGCGCGGTAAAAACTGACATTTCCTATCCCCCGTGCCTTTACGGATAAAACTTTACTTTCATTAAAGACTTGGACGCTGCCCTGCATTTTTTTCTTTTCTTTTCTTTTTTTTAGTTAAATGTGAAACTGCTACTGAACTCTGTTAACAGTAACTCAGTAAAACATCTCTGCTATGGCTGTGAGACAGCCATCAGTGAAGGCTAAGATTAGATCAAATTATAATTTTATTTCCTATAAATCTAAAAAATGAGTTTGTGACAACCCATCAGTACATCAAATGTTCACTGAAGAAATATTGAAAAGCTGTCTGTGATGATGTAATGTAATTAAAATGTCCCTTTCCCCCTCCCTGGTCCACACTGATCCACATTCATGTTCCTCAGCCCACTGGATTCAAGCGGAGGCTCTGCTCTTTACTTACCCGCTGCCACAGAGAGACTCCACTGATGGTGGCTGTCCTTCTCTAGTCACGCACTCGATTAACTCAGACTGAACATGATTGAACTCACTCTGCTCAGCTCGACTGGAACCGGAAACTTAAGAGTCACTGATATCAGAGAGTTAATCAACTCGGAATTTATTTTTAATCTCAGAGTTTGCTGAACCTGCTTCCTGGAATTGGATCTATATGAAAATATTTATTAGAAAGAAAGAAAGAAAGAAAGAAAGAAAGAAAGAAAGAAAGAAAGAAAGAAAGAAAGAAAGAAAAGACACCATGTATTTTATTGATATATTATTACAGTTCTAAAAATTTCACTGACAAAACTAAAATGTTAAATCTGAATTTGAACATATGCCGTGTAACGTGCAATTTGCTGAAAATTAAAATGATTTTTTTTTAAATTTCCCACTAGAGGGCAGTATAGATATAGAGGACAGCTATACTCAGAGCCATGAGGAAGGGTTGCTTTAAATAATCAATGACTAATTCAGTGTTTTTAACTGAATGTGGGGTTACACTAATCAATGAAAGTTCAAATGTCCTCAGTATTTAAAGTAAATGTAAATAAATAAATGCAAAAAAAAAATTTAAAAAAGGGGGGGGAGATGAAGATGAAGAACCACGGTTCAAATGCTGGCATTTACTCACAATTTGTATTGTGATGTGTCAGATTGTAATCAATCTGTCATCCTTAACTACATTTCACTGTATTGTGTTTGGGTTAGATAGATAGATAGATAGATAGATAGATAGATAGATAGATAGATAGATAGATAGATAGATAGATAGATAGATAGATAGATAGATAGATAGATAGATAGCACAGTGAAGAATTCAGTGCCTGCACAGAATTTCCAAAAGGTCTGGGACACTGTGTAAAATGTAAAATCATCATAAGAACATTTTGGATTTGATCCCAAAAACCAAGTGGAAAATCTCACATTTAATGATGTTAATTATTACTATAGCAGCGTATACAGTGAGTGTCATCGAGAGGTTGGGTCTCTAAGAATTAAAAATAAGCAGGGTTTTAACTGCTTGCGCAAATTGTCCAGCTGTTGCTACATCCACAAATGTTTGAGGAAATTCCGCCATGCAAAGACATGTATTGGACTCATTTAAGATGGACTGAGGAAAAGTGAAGCTCTTCTTTGGTCTCTCTCTCTCTTTTGTGTTTGAAAATCATGGACTTTGTGTTCTCTTTGCATAGCAGAGGAAACATTTGGGTGATTATGAGAGCATAGTTAAAAAGGCAGCACCGTGACAGTATGTGGTGCATTAGTGCACACTGCATCAGGAGGAATGTGTGAAGAACATTTGCTTTGAATACAGCAGTTGCCTCTTCTTCTTTCGTCTGCTCCCTTCACAGGTCACCACAGCAGATGATCTCCCTCCATCTCGCCCTGTCCCTAGCATCCTCCTCTGTCACACCAATCCTCTGCATGTCCTCCTTCACTACATCCCTGAACCTCCTCTGTGGTCTTCCTTGTTTCCCCCTTGCTCCTCTGCACATGCCTAGACCATCTCCAGGTTGCCTCTCTGACTTTGTTTCCAAACGGCTCAACCTGAGCTGTCCTTCTGATGTACTCATTTCCAATCCTGTTCCTCCTCGTCATTCCAGCATCAAAGCTACTTATTTATCATAAAGTGTGATGTAAACTGTAAACTGGATCTCAGGGGGTTAATATAAAAAATACATGTAAAATATAAAGCATAACAAGCTTTTACTTACTAATTAAACACAGAAAACACAAAATGTAAAATGATGCAGAACTCCTGTTTGTGTGGATTAGAGGGTTAAAAAAATTACAAAATGTTGAACAGTAACTTCCTTCAACAATTATTTAAAAACAATTTTAAAATTAAATCAAAACAGAACATAAAACATAAAAGAAAAGAATTACACAATACACAATTACTTGACACGATGCTGGGATCCCTTCATATCTGTGTCCTGCTGAGAGTGTCTGAGGGGCAGCAGAATACTGAGATTGCCCAAAAACAGCAATGGAAAAACTACGATATCTCAGTGTGTTGCACTCAAGTGCAAGCCTAACTTTATTAGACATTTGAGAAAAAGACACACGCGCATGCACACACACCCATACACACACACTGTGCTACTGCACAACATGTGAGTTTGTTTGACTGCCAAGAAAGCCACTAAAAAGTTAGTTTCACCTCAATAAAAATAACAGAGATGTACACAACTATGGAGTGAGGACTTTTGAAAATGTGAGGACCTTCTAGGTGCTCTCCACTCCTTTTTTCACACCTTTTTGAAGGGGTGTGAAAAAGGGGGGGGTGCTCTTTGGGTGTTAAGTCTCAGTTTTATGGGGTTTTGGTCAGAAAAAGCTTTAGGTTGTAGTCAGAGTAAAGGCTATACACATAGCTGTGATGATTAAGGCTCTGGTGAGGATCTAGGGAAAGCATTATGTCAATAAATGTTCTCACAAAGAGACTGTATAAACGTGTGGGTGTGTGTGTGTGCGTGTGTGTGTGCGAGAGAGAGAGAGAGAGAGAGTGAGTGAGAGAGCTATCCTCCTGGGTATAGCACAGTTGCTGCAGCCCTGCGTTGCAGAGATAAGACCACCGCCTTCACACAAGCCTGTTTCTTGGGAATTTGAAAGTTGTCCTCATGCTCCACTGTTGACACACAATGTCATCCGTCACCCTGCTACAAAGGGGCTCAAACAACCTCCTAACTGTCCAACGAGACACTTCAGTGTCAGTTCAAACTGTTTCTGCTGAGATACTGCCGACAGAAGAGGCAAATTGTGTCAGTGTGTGTTTGCCTTGTGTGATTTATGTGATATAACCACTTACGTGCTGCAGGGTCTTGTAGCCCTGACAGTACGCCTGTGCCACTTTATGACAGTAAGTGGCGGGCCTGTAATTCCTGGCCTCCTCCTTGCATCTTGATAACCTCTTATCAGAGCAGAGCAGCCCGCTCACACTGTGGCAGCAGCAGCCACATCCCTGCCCGGCTGTCCATGCTGTCGCAGAGACCTCATCTCGCTCTGATATTGCTGCTCTCATTCACACAGGCTGCCCATTCCCATTAAGCTGTGAAAATCTAAAAAAGAAAAACCTAAGTTGCCAACACAACACTCTATATAATCTATTCTTTTTAGAGGTTAAGGTAAGCTGGAGCCCACCCAGCACGCAGCAGGCAGTTAAACACCTTCAGTTCACCTTCCCTGCAAACTTTGACCCCAAGGGTCAGCTTACTGAGGCAAACCCCAAGCTCCATGTAACAGAACCCCGAATCAAATTTTCTTCTACTTTTCTGTTGTACTTTGTACTCTACTGTATTGCAATACAATTAGTAATATTTAAAAGAGTATTACCAACAGCCTAGTGGAAGCCATGGAGTCAATACATTAGTGTTAGTTATTCAAAGGAGTTGCTCACATTTTTTAGATTTCCTTTTCAATGCGAGTGTAAATGTTCCTGGAAGAATTTGGATTTGGATTGAGTTTCGTGTCTCATTCACACCTTGTTGCCACAAATAACTGACAGGTGCAAATGGAACAGGTTTCTTCTTCACTTATCTCTCCCAAAACAAAGAGAACGGGACCCAAGTGTCATCAGACGTTATACGAACCTGATGAAGCGGAGACTTTATTACAGCTCTGTTTTTCCTGATATCCAACCGTTAATAAGTTCTGGGATGTTGATCTCACCGACTTTTACTACTTTAACAGTTTATTTCTGTTGTTCCAGGATGCGAATTTCACGGTAAGCAATGTCACCATGTGTGGAAAGTTTAGGGAAATGAATGGCTCGATTAGAATTTTTGTGTCACAGTTTGACATGGCCTATATATTGATTTGCATCTGGCCTAACCGATGCTTTTTTTTCTTGCATTCGCTCCCTTGTGAGGCACATTTCAACTCATCTGGCTCATTCCTAAATGGCAGAAAAAGGGCCAGTGTTTATATATATATATATATATATATATATATATTAAAAAAAAGGCATCAAATATTTCCAACTGTTTTTCTCCCCTGATTTCCCTGAAAACTGTAAATGAACAAAGAGAGAGGAAAGTTGGGGAGCTGCTTTGACTATCAAATGACTTTGACAGTGTCTGGCTTGTGCATAGCTAGGCCGTGTCCAGACCATATCTCTCCCCTATGATTGCAGCTTCATTCCCGATTTGCATTACTGTGCTCCATTCTAAGCTTTGCTGGACCACAAAGAAATTGTGTCTTTGCATTTTATATTTGCTTTGTTCAAATGTCTGTCAAACTCTTTTCCATGTGGGCTTGGTCTTATCAGGGGCTGTATGCACATTTCATCAACAGACACAAAGTACTCATCCTGCATGCACACTGCAAGAACTGCTAGACGAAGTCCATTTTACTGCATTAATATGTGCATTTGTGTGATTCTAAAATCTTACAAAGGACAATATATCACATAAAATATGCTTAGGCTGATTATTCCTATCGCCTGTGTGTAATTGTTTCATAGCAGCCTTGGTTTGGTGCTGATATGCTTTTTATACAAGGCGCTTCCTCTGTGGAAATCATCAGAGATACAAACATGTTATCAATACTACACAAGCAGCACACACGGCCATAAAGGAAGAACGGGGGAACTAAGATTTAAAGCTGACACCTTCACCTTTCGCACATGATCCTCATGCCACAAACATTTATTACATTATTTGGATCTGTAGATAAATGAAACAGTTAAATGGGATTTTAAACTCATGGCTGTAAATATGTGACATCTGCCCTCACACAAGTTGTTTCTCTCTGGACCAAAGAGGTGTGTCTTTTTAAAAAAGTTGTCTCCGACCCCTCCCACGGACTGTCTCGTAGCCCTAAACTTTGCTGGTAGTTGGAGAAGTTTTTACTTGTAGCCATCAGCCTACAGTGAGGTCAAGCTGTGTGCCGCCTTCCACCTGGCTGTATAAATTTTTTGCTCCAAAAGCTCACTGCGCGCATCACTCGTCGGTGGCGTCCGCTCAGGTAGGTGACCAGTCAGCTCTTTGTCTTCCGTTCTCCTATTTAACCCAGACACTAGCATATGATTGATTCGTAAAGTATAGCTGGCTAATTTTTGTTAAGAGTAACTGTGCCTGTGAAACTTTCACTGGTGAGAATTACGATCTTCTCAGTTATTTCTTGACTGACTGACTTGTGGGGACATGAGAGGCGAGAGCTTTACATTGGGACAACAGAGATACTGTTTCCTTCTCTTTGAAAGTGACACTTTGGTTTTCATCATTTTCAATTGAATTTTCAATCATTCCCACAAGTATATATATATATATATATATATATATATATATATATATAAAACTGCAGGGAAGAGTTATGATGAGTAATCCACCGGCTGCACGAGTTCAACTTGAAGTAATTCATATCCAGACCAAGTCACCCACTTTACATATTAGACATATACAGCGTTTTTTAATGTAAGTAGCTTTGCAAAATGCCAGTCCAGTAAGATCTGAATCAGGGAAGTATAGAAGTTAATTAATTGTGTTCTTGTACGAGGGACCGGGTGTGAGATTCAAATTATTTCATCTAGCCTCCTGGGGTTGTTTCTTTTTCAGTTTTTCTCTTTTGATCAGCCCTCCACGCCACGCTGCCTCAGACTGCTCTGCTGTTGCATTTCTCATCAAACAGATTTCTATTAATCAGATGAGATTAGGGTTGTGTAGTATCAGTGGAACTAGATATATATATAGCATCATAATAATGCTGTCTATCAGATTTTCTCAGAGTTTATCAGACACTATCAGCCTCTTCTCTTCCCTCTAAAGATACCAAGCGGGAGAGGCCCCGGCTGCTATTATAATTCACATCACAACGCTCTAATGTTGCTGCTGTCATTTTAGAGCAAAACTGCTTTTATATTAGAATTTAAAAGCAGCAGTTCTGTTTTTCAAAGGGGGGGGGGTCATTACAAGGACTAAAAACTGACTCAAAATTTGAATTGTTCTGAAATAAAAATGAAAATGTTGCCAAAAAATAAATTAATAAAAAAAAATATCATCATTATTAAATATACACTATCATTAAAAAAAAAGAAGCCAAGAAACGCAGCTGCATTTCATGTGTGTTGTGTTGTTTGTCCACACCACCGGTTGTCCCTGAGGGCATGTCTTTCGTGTTCCTCTAACTGGCACACCTTTAAGGCCACTTAGTAACCGTATGGTCACTGGCTGCATCGCTACATTTATAGACTCGTTTATTTTTAGTTTTTGCTTTCAGCCGCAGTCAAATGAGGATCCTAGAAAAGGAAGTTTGACAAAGCCTGCTGTCGAGAGATCTTGTCCCTGATAACTTCAAGTTGCACTGGTTGTTGTGAAGTGAGAAGCTCGGTGATAATGCAGCCGGTTCAAATCAAAGTCGCAGCCTCTTTCATTCTCATCTGACTTAACAGAGTTGCAACGCATGAACGTGCAAGGAATTTGGTGGTGTTTCTTACGAGATGTTCTGAGTGTATTTACACAGTTTTAACAACAATTTCCAGAAAGACAATATTTTACACACCTAAAAACAATGCCAATAGATGCTTATATATTTATATGTGAATCAAGCTGTGCTAATTGTATAGACAAATGCATTAGTGTGAGGGTGAAGAGTGCAAAGAGTACTTGAATAAATAATAAATGACTCATGTAAAATGAGGCTTGTGCACAGCTTTAATCTTTCCCTCTGGCCGGTGCATTTGACAGCAAAAACAATTTAGAGTTCTCATGTCTGTACTTGCTACAGGCTGTTTTACCTGCCAACATGGAAGATTCATCAGAGCAGTCCCACTGGGTGTCTCCATCTCTGCTCAGCTCAGACCCCCTGGCTGGTTTCTCCTCTGATTCCGGCCTGTTGCCTCCAGGAGAAGAGGGTGAGACGTTCTTCCCCAGCCAAGACACTGACTACACCAGCCTGCCCTCTTTCTTCTCCAACCCAAGCCATAGCCGAGCGCCAGCCAGCTACCGACACAGCTCGGGTCAGTGCCTCCAGCCAGTCACCCAACAAATCCATCTTCTAGTTCACTCTCTAAATCGTGATCTGACTCTGTTTCTTCTGTCCCTCTTCCCACAGTTCGACCAATGTTCAGCCCACCGAGTCTGCTCAGCAATCTGCAGCTGCTGGATGGGCTGCCCAGCCACTCTCTGAGCTCACCCTACAATCCGCCGGCCTCCACCTGGAGCAGCAGCCCTCTCACCAAGACGCCACTGCAGTCACACACCCCGACCTCCCTCTACACTCCCGGAGTGACCTCTTCCTTCACCACTTCCAGAGACGGGTACTCGTCTCCAGGCAGAGAGGGCAGGGAGAGTCCCAGACTTCTGCAGGCCCTGAAGGCAGAGCGTCTGAGCCCACTTGGGGGCTCCGGAGCCAGCAGCAGCAGCTTTCTGAACCTGAC
Organism: Pterophyllum scalare; assembly: GCA_024447675.2. Lineage (NCBI taxonomy): Eukaryota > Metazoa > Chordata > Actinopteri > Cichliformes > Cichlidae > Pterophyllum > Pterophyllum scalare. The sequence goes on from JAMQGT020011147.1 coordinate 79,380, forward strand.
TCCTGCAGTTGGCAATGTGTATACACCATCATCCCACCCACACATGCTGAGCCCCTACAGCTCATACATGAACGGCCCGCAGGACTACAGCTCTGCTGCCCTCTACTCCAGCCCTGGAGCCTGGATCAACCCCTCGTTCTCTCCTAAACTCCGCAACAAGATGAGGATATCCACTCCAGGTGAGAATATGCTGACAGGTATATTTTTAGTTTTTTTTATTGGATGGGTAATTTTGACACATGATTCTAAGAAATGAACCTCAAAGTCTTGACCTTTAAAATAACAGTTGGTGGCTGTTTTGGAGGTTATCTGATTTTTCTCAGCAGATGCAGATTTCATGGAACTGTAGATGGTTACATTTACAAGAAATTTGAATAAACTTTCAACCTCTGAAGTGCTTCCAAAATAGAAATTAGAACAGCTGTACTTCGATGACAACTCAGCATCTGCAAGTTAAAAAAAAAAGACTAGAGGAGACTTATCAAATTAAAAAAATTTGTTCTTTAATGAGAATAACAACTTGTCCATTATATAATTCGTCACTAAGATCTTTGCAAATGAAATATTATGACAAAATTGGTTACCAAAGAGAATTTATTCACTCACGCTACACTCTGTAGTTAAGCTTGCAGTAATAACTGTCATTATATCTCTGAACAGAGGCCAGAGAGTGCGTTAACTGCGGGGCCACAGCTACCCCTCTGTGGCGTCGGGATGGTACGGGCCACTACCTGTGCAATGCCTGTGGACTGTACCACAAGATGAACGGCCAAAACAGACCTCTAATCCGGCCCAAGAAGAGACTGGTATGACAGGCCTCTTTTGAATCCTTTGTTAACCATCAAACAAATAATCTGTCATTGCCAGAGTAGTTTGAAAAGCTTGATTATTTCCTTTTCTGTGTTTCAGATTGTCAGCAAGCGTGCAGGGACCCTTTGTGCCAACTGTCACACAAGCACAACAACACTGTGGAGACGCAACGCCAATGGGGAGCCTGTGTGCAACGCCTGTGGACTCTACTTTAAACTGCACAATGTGAGTCAGTCATCTGGATAAATCCGCAAACACCTGCTTGTGGCTAAATATCAAAAAGAGAAAAAACAAAGAAGCTCATTTTGGCTTTGTTTTTCTCGCCACAGGTCAACCGGCCTCTCACCATGAAGAAGGATGGGATCCAAACGCGTAACAGAAAAGTCTCCAACAAGAACAAGAAGAGCAAGAAGGCCGTGCTGTTGGAGCCGTATTCGGAGGTGAATCAGCCGCCCTCCCTGGACGACAACGGTGGGCCCTTCTCCCTTGGCCCTGGGACTCTCCTGACCTACAGTCACTCGCCTCACCTCATCCCTACACCATCTCCCCTCCATCCCTCTGCCAACTTACCTTACACACACCACCTCAGCTCTGGCATGGTGCCCACACTAGTGTGACATAACAGCCTTCTTACGTGTGTTGCCAGTTATTTGTGTGAATTTGTACATATGTGTTTTGTTTTTCTTTGTTTTTTCATTGGCTGTCATATGAATGGAGCTCTCTGTCACTGTATTCCGTCCATATTTTATGGTAATGTGTTGATTGGGCGCTTGTTTGACGTCTGACTCAGGTTTTGGCATGCATTAACACCCCAACGAGGGAATTCTTCCAGCTGTAAATACAAACACAAATCTGATTTACCATATCTGTAAGACAATCCTTCTTTTATCATTGTTAAAGCGAAGTTATGCTTCAGTTTCGTGCTTTGTGGGTCTGTTTTGTATTTGCATAATTCATATTACCATATTAAAACGCTAAAGAAAATAAATGTGTGACTTATTCTGTTTGACTTATGAAGACTTTTGTTTTAAGTCATTTGAATTCTCAGCTCACTGACCCAACCACAGCAAGGCCTGCTGTGTGAGGTTATTGTTCTCCCCTGCACTGGTATAATGGTGGCTTTGTGCTGGCAGTTCTCCACTTTGACAGTGTAATAGTTCATAGCAGGTATGCAAATCTTCTTTTCCGCAGAAGTGACAAACATTCAACTAAAGTGCACCACTTATGACTGGTTTTATATTTAGACTAGCTACAGAACAGCTGGGTCATGTTTGTACTTTTCATTGCTCGTCTCTGTCTGAATGTACAGAAGGGGATTTCTTTTTTCTTCACTTTTACAGTTTTCCATTTTCACTTTAAAGGTCCTAAACTACAGAGAAAATGCTTCATAATCATAAGATAACAATATGCTTTGTTGACTGATGTAAGCCGAAAAAAAGCCGAGCGGTTAATCCACGTGAATTGTGGGGTGAAATGTGTCATTGCTCAGTAATCATTCACATACTTTATTGAAGTAGAAGAAGCAATATCATGATGCATTTCTCTGACCCACTGAGGAAACATTTACTATTAAAAGTTACTCCAGTGAATGAGCAACACTATTACAGATAAAATTTACTTTAACAAAGTAAAGAACACATAAATGTAAAATATATTTTAAAAATCAGTGAGTCGTGAACATTTAAGAAACAAGGGCTAATTTTATCCACTTTACTGCTGTGCAGTTTAAACTCTTAATGATATAAGGAGCCATTATGTTTTATTTTGAAAAACCTTAGTCTGAAAAGTAATTAGAACAAAACAAAACAAAAACAAAAACAAGCGTGAGGGAGGACAGCATTCAAACGCATGCTGGTAGGAACATCTGTGATTGTATTGCTTCTTCTGCTTAAATAAAGGAAACGACTGCATGTTATCTGAACAAACGCAATTCACCTCACAATCTAGGTACATTGACTGCTTGACCTTCTTTGGCTCATATCTCTGTGGTTTCTTACCTTTGCACTACAGTATGTGCATTATATTCCTTATAATGAGTAGTGGAGAAGCAGTAAATAGTACAAGTACAAGGATAGGTGTATTTACGCAAAACAGGCTTTTAAAGAATCTTTTATTGTGACATTTTATGTAGATACAAGTAGTCAGACACGCAGAGCTGCTTTGATTGTTTTTCTAGGGGGAATGTTTTATAATGTGCACATTGTGGGATTGTCCTATTAGGTTAAATTAGACTGATTAGGCAAATTTATGTGGCACAAATTTACTGCAAAATACAACCTGAATATTCTTCCATGCAAAGAAATACCTTGAATTCAGTCTCCTAACAGATTCTGCCATTTGCCTTAACAGTTTATCGAAGATGCCAAATAACAGTGCATGCGTGTATGTGTACTCTTCATGCTGAGCCGCAGGGCTGGGGTTGCTCACTCAGGACTGGGGGATGACTGATAAGCTATCACTGAGGCCACAGACCCCAAACCATCCACCTGCTCCTGGCACCGCCACTCTCACACTCCCTGTCAGTTAGTAAGTGAGGGCCACAGTGTCTCATTAGGTGTCAAAGACAAACACGCATATCGCTGGAATCATCTGAAGGGCCGGTAACTGGGTGTTGTAGGTAGACGAGTGTCGGGGTGCTTGCTTAAAACAGTTTGGTTACAAAACCAATGTGTCATGTTTCATAATCTGCGGGCGCACATCAGAATGCTTCCCTTGAGACAAATCTATAAATTATCGCTCATGTCGCCCGTGTGCTCCTTCGTGGCTGATTTGTGCACGCTTCACTGCAGAACTCAAGGAGAAATATGATTTTCTCTTATGTGTTTGGTTTCATCTCGGCGAGTACGGCCCTGTGAACATCTGGGCAAACCACCCACTCATAACACTGCATGACACGCACCACTGGGTTCATTGGTAATAAACCAACTCTTTGACAAAGATTACAAATATAAGCATTTTGCTCAACTTACTTATCAAATCCCCCCCAGTAGGAAAAATAACATTAAAACTATGTTTCCTCTCAGTGCAGCTTCATTCATTAGCAGACAACGGTTACAATACTGAACCCCAAAGACCTTGATTATGGAAATTATTTGTTATAGTGCCCTATGAAACTACAGAGTGAGATGAAGAAGTTTCTATTTGAATTCATAAGTATACCCTAAATCACACTAAAGCAGAGACTAATATACAATGCTTACCTCTGCAGGACTTATCGTGAGCAAAACAAAAATGAGATGAGTGCAGAAAAAAAAGAATTTTCTTTCTTTTAAAGGAGTGTGATGATTTGGCAAGCACTTCCATAGTTTATACTCTTTTCCTCAACTGCCTGTATCTGCTGTTTATCTGCTGCAGCTGTCAGCTTTGCACTGGGGAAATGACAAATGACAGGGATAGATTAGCAACCACAGGCCTTCTCCAGTTCACTCACAAGGCCATCCGTTAGTGGCCTTCTTTCTCCTGCTGCTTCACTGTTTGTCTGCTTTCCCATTCATACTGTCATATCATCCAGAGTTCTTGTAATTTTTGTAAAAGCCGTTCTAGCATGTTCCAGTGAGTGATTTGATCACCTGTTGTGGTGTATGATCAAACAGATCAAACCCATCTCTGGGATAATTCACATTTTCTCTGTGTCTAATTTAACTTTCTTGTGGGACAAATACAAAAGGATAAAATCATGACGGAACAGGATGTAAACACAACAGCTGTTGTATCTAGAATTATAACTGAAGCAAAGTAGTACAGCCTGGTACATGAAGCACACTGCTTTTGGAATAGGTGGTATATAAGCACCCCCACATGGTGGAAGAGCAACATTGCTGATAAGCGATATTGTGTAGCATGTAAAACCCTGCACAGATCTTTACACTTCAAACTATGACACAGAGAGGGTTCAATCAGAATGAAGCAAAGCAGATTTTACAGTTTCCATCATTTCAGTCACAGCACACAAAGAACCCTGAACTCTATGGGAGAACTAAACAACAGCAAAGGTGGTAACTGAACTATTATATTTAGTTATATATAATAATCATTGAGATAACTCAATAACTGCCCAGAAGTCTTACAAAGATGGCTACCAAGTGGCAAGACGTGCTTATGGAAGGACCTTGGTATGGCTTCTTGTACTTGTTGATATGCTGACAGATTCAGTGCAGTTACTGTAATAGAACACATTAATTTTATTCCATCTTTCAGGATGTTTCTTATTCCATCTATTCATTTGATTTGTGACAGAAAGAAAGAAAAAGGAGTGAAAGGTAAGGTTTCCAAGGTGATAGTGAGACCTGCTATGATGTATGGTTTGGAGATGGCGGTGCTGACTAAAACAGGAGGCAGAGCTGGAGGTGGCAGAGATAAAGATTTTCCTTGGGAGCGATGGGATTAGAAACGAATATATCAGAGGGACAGCTCAGGTTCAGCAGCTCGGAGACAGAGGCAAGGCTGAGATGATTTGGAGATGTGCAGAGGAAGGACAGTGTTTATACTGAAGATGGGCCTTCCAGGCAGGGGGAAAAGAGAAAGTTTAACGATGAAATGAAGGAGGACATGCAGAGGTTTGGTGTGACAGAAGAGGATAATAGGGGCAATGTGGAGTCAGATAATCCTCTTTAGTGACCCCTGAAAAGAAGAGTCAAAAGATATTCAGGCTGATGTTCTGCCTGTAGTTTTTGCACATGTTGTCCACCAGCAATCACTGTGCATGAATTATTTTAATTATTAGACATTAAAGAATGCATCTGTACTTCTACTTCTGAATTTTGGCACCTTTAATAAAATCAGTGAATGGTCCAAATTAAGGGATTCACAGTACTGATCAACTACTCCTGTTAGAATGAACTGTTCACTACATGCAAATCAAGTTCTTCTGTTCTCCCTACCAGTCATAAATATGGCTTAATGTCACTGAGGAATCCACAGAACCTGAGAGAAACTGCAGGCACAGGGAGAACATGCAAACTCAACGTGGGTCTGCGGTTGGCTTGTGGATCTGAATCCAGGACCGTCTTGCTGTCCGGCAACAGCGCGGACCACTGCACTGCATACAGTCTTTACAACAAAACAAAATGACACACTTTTGAAACACACCTAAAACTCAAGCAGGGTCAATAAAGGAACCTGAATAATGCAGAGGGGGGCAAAAAACAAACACACACACACAAAAAAAAAAAAATTAAATAAAAGCCCACACCAGCTGAATCACTTTCACCACCTCTGTTTATTAGGTTCCTTTAAAGCACTCACCCTCTGAGAGGGCCACAGCTACTGAAATTGTTGTGAGTTTAAAATAAAAAAAAAAACCAAACAAAAACATTTGAATAAGAGACACTGGTCAAAGCAAGGTGAGAAGCACTTCTGTAACCGCTCACCAAGTTGCACGTTATGAATTCTCCCACAAAACGCCTTTGCCCATCCACATTCTGTCGATGCACATGTGATCTGGGCTTCTTTGTAAACATTAACCACCCCCACCCCACCCCAGCTTAGCGTTCCACAGGGTTCACTGTTAATCAGCCATGATCATGCCGACCAGCAGTCCTGTTACTAATGCCACTCCAACAAACAGCCATCTCTTCAGAAACTCCCCAGATCTCCTTGCCGACATTCCTTTTCCAAAAATCTCAGTAAAGCGGTCCTGGGAGAAAAGAGATTAAACAGTGTTTAAGACTACTTTATTTTTCCTTTTAGCACAACAGTAGCACACGTCACGTTACGTCAATCCCCTGTTGACTTACCCATCCTCCATGTCGTTGGATCCACAGGTTAATGTGCTCATCTAGATACACAGTCATCCAATCTGCAATGTGGGGTACCATCTCACTCATATCGTTTTCAACGCAGTCCACACACATTGCAGAGCCAAAGACAAACAGACCTATTACACGTCCCCAGTTGATCCCATCCCTGAACAACTCATCCATCACCTTCTTGAAACACTGCTGGGCCGTGTCAGGTGTGATGCTGAGGTGTGACGCAACGTCCCGAAAAGACTGTGTGAACAGACAACCAAACTGCTCTCCTGAGTCTATAAGAGCCGATTTTAAAGCCTCTACACCATGGTGTGCAGGCCAAGAGTTGGCCTGGTCCTCCTCAGTCCTTTGGCCAGCATCGCTCGGCCTCAGCAGAGAAGTTGGGTGGTTCCTCTGAGACAGTTTATAGCTTATAAAGAACTCCACCAGCTCTCTGCTACTGTACTGCATCTCCACTCTGGAGCTCCTCTGCAGGGCCAGCCTATTCAGATACCACGATCTCTCCTGCCAGTCATACCTGTGTATCATCTGGCACATCAGACTTCACTTTGAGTCCCCACCTGGAAGCACAGAGAGATGTTGCAGTTACCTTCATTACTTTAGGAATTTAGCAGCTGTTTCTGCATCCATCTCTACAGATTAAAGGCGTTATTTTTCGTCAATTGCGCAAAACTTAAGTTAAACTTATGAATAAGGAAAGAAATGTGAAACAGTGGCAGCCGTTTGGAAAATAACGTTAAACGTGAGCTAACGCACAGAGGCTAACTAGCAGCTTTTCCAGCTTAGCACTGAGGTCCACTAACATCACTTTTTAACTCACCGGATACCCGAGCGTCTACATGCCAGCTAACCATCCCTGACAGCTCCAGCTACGAAGTGGCACACTCAGATACTATCAGTTTTAGCTTCACGTGCTAACCAGCTGCCACACAGTCCAGAGAAACGAACCAAAAACAGCTACAAACTCTGTTCAAGCTGCTGATATGGGGCAGTCACCACCGAATGTTATACTTACAGCTGCCAATATACTGTTCTCCCTTTGATAAAGCAGCTATGAAGTTTTAAAAAAACAAAAACATACTGCTGCAAAGACTCCAAATGAACGCACCTTTCTGAAGCGTCACACTTGGTGGCCTGCGTAGTGATGTACGCTGGCGGTTGGCCAATTGTACTATTCTATCAGCCAGAAGTCCCGCCTACTTCGGCAAAATGGACCAATCAACTGACAAGACACCCCGGATATTAAGAAGTCGCTGCAATTTCATTAGAAAAACACGCAGCTCCATCTGTTATGAGTTTGACGCCCACTAAATCATGCGGAGTGACTCCAAACATGCTCCCATCCTTTCATTTTCTGACATATGTTTACCTACTGAGTTTAAATGTTTCGTTTTAATTAACAGAGCCCCCTATTGTAAAAAGTAGTGTTGTGCAACGTGTAAACAAAAACTCGTTACTTCACACTTAGAAAAGAGAAAAAAAGTCAACATGGTATCGTGAAAAAGAAATAAGCAGCCTAGTGTTGTGTGACTTCCGGTTGCCTTAAATTTGCATTTATAAAATAAAGTATTTGGAAAATGGCTTCTCTCCATCATATAAGCCATTATCCAGCTTATCAAAGAAAACTTTTAAAGCACCAATATGATCTGCAGAAATATTTTAAAGGAACTTATTTCATCAAACCTGAACAAGTTTAATAGCACAGAAAAGAATGAGTTCCAAAAAAACTTTATTAAACAAACATTTTTATTAAAACATGTCTGTAAGGAATTAAGATATCCTACATTTTCTAAATGTGAAATGACAACATGAAGCAGATTTTTTATCACAGTTGGGGAAAAAAATATGCAAGTAGTTGACATATTTCTTATATGATGTGACTGCTAACCAGTGAGTGACACATACTGTATGGAGAAACTAACAAGGAGCAATGGCTAAAATATATACAACACTACTTACATATGCTATTTATGAGCTATAATGTAACTTTCTTCCAACATAGTTGACAAAAATCACTATCTGGAAATTTAGTGAACCACGCCACTTGGCGACTTGTAACTGCATGTGTAGATCAGCAATTCTTGTTTTAATACACTCCTTTAATACTCAACCAAGGCACACTGCTAGGCTTGCTTTCCCATCTTGCAAAGAACTCTCCTCTCTAGAAGCATCAGCTGCAACTTTTGTCTCCTCAGTCGCGTTTAGTAGTTCCTTGGATCGTACATGTTCATTTGTGTCGACATTTCCGTTCTCAGTGAGTCTATCATCTGTGTTTGGTTCACTGTCTGAGTCTATGGAAATGGTCTCTATGCATGTACTGAGTTTTAAGGTACAGTTTAGTGTCCCACGCTGCTTGTTTTGGTCTGTCTTTGGAGCACGACAATTGATGCCTCCAGCCTTCTTAGCTGAGGTGCAAACAACTTTGTCTTCAAAAATCAAGTTATGCTCAACTTTCTTTAGAGCTTGCATGTCAAAGCCGAGCAGCACTGACACCTTCTTGGTCTTGCAGCATCTCACACACGTGCTTTGCTTGGCTGCAAAGTGACTAGCAATGTCAGATTTCCACAGCCACAGGCTTGCAGACAGCTTTTCCTCTTCTTCAGGAGTAAGGTATGGTCGGCGATTGAAGTAGGCAGTCAGGAAATTTTTCCTGGCCTCATAAGTCTTGTGCTCATAGCTTCTGGGATCTAGAGCAAGTCCGTCAGATTCAGCCTTCTTTCCAAAGATGATGGAAGTCTTTGGATCCTTGCCCAGTTTTATCCTTTTAGAGAGAGGCGTGGCCTGTGCTGAAGGCTGCCTCTTGAGATAGCCAGCCCCAGAGGAGTTGAGCGTCAAGCCAGGCTTGAAGCTTTGGTTTGCTTGGTTCCTACCAACAGCCCTGCACTGCACGAGATGCAGCGTGATTGTGGAAGCCACCATATTGCTTGTGTACACCCCTAAGCAATGAATGCACTTGTATGTCAGCTTTTTTTCAACTGGATGCATTGTTTGAAGGACTTGATGCCTTTCCCTCAGATGAATGGCCAAAGCATCAGAGATAGGACCTTTGAGGATGGTGAAACACAGCGGACACACAGTCTTCCCAACCTCACTCATTTGCATTAGCGAAGGGATACTTCCAGAAAGTGGTTCACTTTTCTCACTCATTCTAGGACCGGTTAGTTTGACAAGATGTGGAAGACTATTCTGAGCAGGTAGAGACTGATCCTGACCATTGATGGGTTCCTTCATATTAAACGTGAGAACAGCAAGCTGGACGTTACTAGATTTATCTTGTTTAATGGTAAGGTCAAAGGTTAGAGGTGATGCACCAGGGGGTCCGACAAACTCCTCAGGATGTGCCTGAGCTGAATGTTCCATAATTTTCTCGACATTGTGGAAAGCTGAGTGACATTGTGGACAGGTTAAGCCGTGGATGAGCATGTGATTAAGCAGTGTATCACTGGGTAGGTAGCGGTTACAAAGCAAACACTTGCTGGTGAAGTTGTGGATTTTCATGATATACTTAGCCAGCGCCCACACTTTCTTTGCCTTGTGTGCATTCTCAAAATGAGCACTGTACAGATTTTCTGGGAAAAGTTCATTGCAAACTGTACATATCTTCCACTTCTGTGTTTGGGCTGTGTTTACACACGCAGCACTATTTTCAACCACTGTACTGTTGCTGGGAGCAGTGGCACGCACCTGACTAGCTCCAGTGGGGGACTGATTTTTAATACAAGGGCGCACTGGCTTTAAATAGCCAATTACTGGCTGTGAAATTGGTTCAGGTCTAAGGGTGTGGGGCCTGCTGACAACCAGAGGAGCCTTCTGTGACTGAGATTTGGAGACAACAATATTAGCATGTCCAATCATGGTTGTTACTTGAGCACCAATGCGCTCATGGTACTCAATGACATGCTGCACCAGCGCCTCATAGCTACGAGTGGTAAACTGGCATCTTTTACAGAGGATGTTGTTGCCACTAGCGGAACTAGCACCATTTTTCACAGATGATTCAGGAATCATACCAAGATATGGTGAGACAATATGCTGAAAATGTTCCCTGTAGATGTGCCTTCTCACCACATTGTATAGTGTGTCCCGGAACGTGCATTTTTTGCAGAAATACATCGCTTTCTCCACAACGTTTCCCTGTTTGTATCGATCAAGGTAGGCTTTTCCCAGCCCAGCTCCCTGTGAGCCTCTGTAACCGTGCCGTGACGAATTGGGTATGTGGAATATTTTAACATGTGTCTCCAAAGTTCTCTTGCTTGCGATAAACGTGCAGTACGGACAGTTGAGCAGGATTTTACTTTCCAAGGTTTTCCTGTGCACATTGCGGAAGTGTTTCTTGTAGCCTGAGTAGAATTTGGAAGAAAATGAACACTCTGTGCAGCAAAATGGCTTTGATCTGTATTCCTAAAAAGACATTAAAAAAAATAGCATTAAGAAAAATACAGAAATTACTGCATGGAAATTTGAATAAGCCTTGAACACAGGAATAAATCTTACCTGTGTTTTAGAGGATGATGGATCCCATGCACAGATATCAAGGCAAAGAGTGCCCTTCACAATTTGCTCATTAGGACAGAACTCTTTGAACTCCTGCAGAAAAATTGAAAAAATTAAAGACCTCCAATGAAAACCAAGTTTTAACATTTTTAACATGCCTGCATGGTGTTTGTACATCCAAGTCTGTGCTGCAGCTCTTTTTAAAATAAAAGCTCTTTCAAAATTTGTATGCATGTCTCCTTTAATACTTTTCTGCTCCCCCGTTTTGTTTAGCTTTGTTATAATTATTTTTTTTATTACTCTAATGATCAAAGCACAAAAACACACATCTAGTCAGTGTAGATGGTATGGTGTCTCCCTTTTTTCAAGCCAGAACACTTGTGAGTGCATTTTTGAGAGGCAAATGCAGAGAGTTCAGGGACTAGGCTGCATACTGCGCTTACTACACAAGGCAAAGGTGCAGAGATACATCCAAGTCATTTTATAGCCTGATGAGACTATTTTCACAAAAACTAAAGAGTGAACACTAATGTGTGTCCAAACTTTTGACTGGTACTGTAAGTAAATATAATTTAGCAATACACAAACTTGTTGTTCTCAGTACATATCCATCAATTATCAACTGATAATGCTGCTGAGCCAGCACTGAATTAGGTCACCTCAAAACACCTACACATTGCTTACAACCATGTTTTGACACATGCATGAGGATCATCTATTAGGTCCATCAAAACTACTTTTATTTTACTTAGATTCCTGTTATGCACCACATGTAACTCAAAATACACTCACCTCTGCTGCCTCCTTGCAGAACTCCAGCCCAATGTCACCAAGTGCTTTTTTCACTTGTTTCCTGGCTCTTCTGATTCTTGTAAGGTTGTTCACCGGGAGCTGATACATGATCTCCTAACAGACAGATCATTTCACATTCTTCATTATAACCTCAGGTACATGTATCACTGATATTGCACTAGCAGGCCTTACTAATAGAGAACACGCCCTTTCAGCACGTGTCTCCGTCCAGCAGATCACTGACAACATGTTTATTATGGTGACATTGTCTGGGCTCAGAGCTTCAGGGGTCCCGCACCGTTTACGCCTCACCGTACCCTCCTTTGTGAGTGAGTGACGGTTTGTCACGGAGCAGGTCTGTGACCTTTAGTTTCCCCCGTGTACAGCACTTTCGGGCACTACAGTTTTACAATACATGTTAGCTTTGCGGGCTAGTGTTACAGCGTTAGCAAGAATTAGCTACCCCTACTGAGCGCCAACACTAGCGTCACATCACTGCTTTCTTTCATTCTTTTTCATTTTCACTGACGTTATTTAACGTTTTTTTTTTACTCACCTTGCAATAAGCCCGAGGACTAACTTTATAGGACTTGTCTCACGACATTAATGGCTAACAAAGAAACTGAGGGGCCGGCCGGGGCATGCAGACTGGCAGTGATGCTCCCCCTCAACGCCGGTGCTCAGCAGCTCCACAGCTAGCTAGCCGAGCTATCTAGTTAGCTGTCTCATCTGTTTTCCGGAGCTGCAAGCTGGGGGACGAATGGCAGAGCACAGTGCTAGGACGGTGCACAACTCATGAAAATAGCACACTTCTGAAACGACAAACTCCAGGGCCACCTAGACTCCTCCAGCGCTCTGATTTTCCCGCACCGGTGGGCAGACCAGCTTGCTGGCTAACGCGCCGATCAACTCACAAACCAAAATGGCGACTACAAAAAGACGGAAGTCGTCATCGAGCGCTGGGGCGGACTGAATGACCCAAAGTTTGGATTCAGTATGGTCCTTATAATTATCATTTATTTCCAGTTATTAATGACTAACATTTAGAGTTCTGTAATTAAAATTCATGAAAGCAAACTAAGCCGTTTAGCAGACTTTCCATATTACAAGTAAGATTTTTTAAAATTATTTTCCACAAAATGAGAACATAATAAACATTTAATTTCGTTCAAATGCAGTATTTGTGTCAAAAAACAAGAGCTAGATCTGATAAGGTAGCTGTTTTCAGTCCATTGGTTCCATAACTTCCAGTACAACAGTGCGTGGACCGGTCATCACCAGTCTGGTGACTGTCCTGTAGTCCAGGTAAAGAACACGCTGCCCGTTCACCTGGCACACAAACTGCCGCACCTAAAAACAAATAAGTTCATGGGTTTTATATATGTTTCCTATAAAATCATAGATAAGACTCTTTTTCAGTTTGTTTCAGTTATTTAACCTTAACTCCAGCAGCAGCTGCAGGGCTTCCAGGGTCAACAGCCTGCATATAACAAGGGGCCATGCCTCTGATCACAAAGCCCCAGCCCAGGGCATCTCCTATGACCTGCAATTTCAATCCGATAAAATACACCTTAGACTTAGTCATCCAGGTATATCAAATCCTAGCAATGCTCTAAATAATAGTTAATATCATTTTCATAACTCACCGTCAACACTTTCTTGACAAAGGGTGCGCCAGGTGCCAATAACTCTTCACAAGTGACTTTTCTTTTAAGGACTGTGATACCATTCAAAAGTTATGTTTATATGCTTTTACAAGCAAGCCTCATTATTAGTAAATGCTAACATTAAAGATACTACAAAACATTTCACAGCTGAATATTAATAAAGCTCTTGCCTGATTTAGGATTGCACCATCCTGCCCAGTTTGAAGACAGCTGAAGAGGTGGAAATCCAGCAGAGTGAAGCTGAAGGGAATTTAGGCTACTTCGATGTCCACCGTTAACCTGTTTTGGGTCTTTATTTGAGCCCACTGTTAGATAGATTAGTGGCTAATTTATCATGTAATGATTGGCATTCATAAAAAAGTGTATGTTGTGAAAATTGCAGGGGGGTTTAATTTCTTTTAAATAAATTTCTTATTTATTTATTTTACCACTGAATGCACGGTTGGATTCTTTGGATGAGTTTCTGCGCAGAAGAAAGGGACTCTCAGAACTGTTGTCCTCTTTTGTTGATGCCATCACAGTCTCATTGTTAACCTGCTCATTTTCAGTTAACAGCTCAGACAGGCGCCGACGCCGACGGAAATTGATGCAGAACTGGTAGAGTAGCCCACTGTCAAAGAAATCATGTTTTTTTGCCACTGGTAGTCAGAGTTGGAGAGAGAGCATAAAAGCAGCAGTTTTAGAATAAATGGGATCTATGCAATATGTAGTTTTGCTTTTGATTGCAAGAGTCCCAGATGGCAAACCCACTGCTGGCAGCCAAATGACCCCCCCCCTCACCGTGCTGAATGATGCCATGCTCCTGCAATGCACGACACAACTCCAGTCCCTGTCGCCGGCTGTCTGCCTCTCCGTTCTGAATGAGCCAGTCAATCAACTGGCAGCCAGGAAAGGAGCGCTTATATGTAAAGCCCTGCTCCTCTCTCACCTGCAGAATGGAGTTCTTGTCTGCTATAAGACTGAAGAAACAGATACAACCACAAAGATCACATTTTAAATAGCTTTCAATAGAGAAAAACCTGGATGAGACCTTTGCTGAGAATTTTATTTAAAGTCCTGCATTAATATGACAGTACATTTTACGATCCTTCTCAGTCCAGAAACCTGAAGCACAAACAGACCAGCTCTTACTGCTCATATAGTTGTTGTCCTCGAATGAAGATTTTCACCTCTGTGTTAAAGGGAAATGTGCCATCATCCTTGCGGAAACGGTACAGCAGTTTGGCATCCTTGAATTCTGTCCTCTTGTCACAGACTAAGAAAAGGTGGTTTGAAATAAGTCATGAAAGCTACACAAGCTCTTAGAAAAAACATCTCTGGACAGAGTTCTTTCTGGTTGCTTCCTTCTTACCGTGGTGTAGAATGTCATGGTCCACAAGGTGCTGCATGATTCTGACAGCTGTCTCTCGATCTGCAGCTTCCTTGTGGCTGACAAGCCATTCTATGAGCTCATGTGCCACAAAGCAGTTCGGGTACGTGCGAAAGTAGTAGCGTCGGTCCTTAATCAGTTTTCCATCATGAAGTCTCAACCTTAAAGTGGTGTTCAAATCAGCCTTAAAACTGGCATTAATCATATACATGACCTGCAGAACCAAATCCGCTGTAATCAGTTCATATCACCCTGAATCTGTTTCCTCTTACCTGAGTTGTTCTCCTGCAATCATGACCTCAGCATTATATTGTCTGGCCATGGCCCTCTTCCTAACGCTACTTGTTTGCTCCATGTTTCTTGTTTCTGGACTCGAGAGTAAGTGAAGCTCACTTTTAGAAATGGCCTTTTGTGTTTACTGAAACATACAGAACCCCACTGCCATGTGGGAGCAGTGTTGTGTATACAGAAACAACAGTGACATGGTGCATACTGGGTAGAATGAAGTGCTGAAATTCAGGTTTGTCTGTTTTGTTTCATTCATAATGTGACAGATATACATTTTTCAGTTGGGATTTTTGGTATTGCTTACTACCACTATTATGAAGTGCTTGAATTTAAATGATTTTCAGAGTAACAAGTGGCTATTTGCTTGGGAGATGCCTGATGTGTTGATGAGGTTTGTGTTTTCTAACAGTGGCTTCAAATTGTTTGTTTATTTTAGTGTGTCATTTGTGAAAAATTGGTAACATAAAAGAGTGTGTTAATATACATATATATATATATATATATATATATATATATATATATATATATATATATATATATATATATATATATATATATATATATATATATATATATATATAATATTCACATATATATACATATATGTGTATATGTATAGCTACAGTTTCCTAGGCTACATGCTGTTTTATTATCATGTTTTAAAGGTCATCACACAGTCGTCTCGCAAATGGAAAACCAGAGAAGCACACCTTGTATGTATGCCTTTATTTCAAATTAAGCAACTGTTATTGAAGATTTAGGTTAATATCAGATCAGGATAAAGTACAGCCTAAAGTTTCTAAGAGCTGTGATTTTGTGTTGATGCTGTCGCAGTGTCTAAAAATTCAGCTTTCGTTGACGACACTTGACTGTTTTGATACATGCTTGTTATGGCAAAAGAATCGTAGTGCCAACCAGTGACGTGCACTTGGTCTTTAAGCATCCTATCATTAGCACAAGTTATACCACAAAGCATCACCCTGGTCTTCTGGCATAAATCCTGCTTTGTGTTCCTGAGAAATCCTTGCTCAGTCACACTGTCTCCTCTTTTCCTCTCTTCCCAGCAAGTCAAACTCTCTGAAACAATGCCTGGCCGTTCTCAGACAGCCATTTCTATTGGTTTTGGCTTGAGTCGTTTTATCTTGTCAGTGAAGCTTTCACTATCATTGGAGTAAGCACTGCCTGAGAGGGTCACCTCAGGGCAGGAACATCGCTTAACCCTTCGATATCCTGTGAATTGGTGCATCACCTCTGGACAGCCGGGTGTCTGTTCTGTTAGAGCTGTTGCTGAGCTGTCGACTTCTGGTGGGATCCCTCAGGAACTTCTCTGTGAGGGAATGTCCTATGAATGTTTTGGGATTAAAAAAAATACAAAAAACAAACCAAAAGACACCATCAATTGCAAGTACCTATACTTCTTTGCCTTTTCGTGGGTCCTTTCTAAAATGTATTTGCTCTTTTTGTACTTTTACATTTAAAGTATGAAAATCACTTTACTGGTCATGACAGAAATACCCTTTGTTGTCCTTTCAAATATGCAAGCCAGTTAGTGTTTGGCAAAGCAACACATATCATATCCTTATATGAAAATTCCTGCAGTGTAGACTATTGGCCACAAGATATCAGTATTCACCTGGGAACCAACCAAGTAACACAGCAGACACAGTAGGGTCAAATTAATTTTCTAGCAGTATCCTGTTGTTTAGTTATTTCCTTTTTAATGAATAATGACATATAAATAACCATAAATTCAGAAATAACTATAAACCAATTTGCAACAAATTGTGACTGAAAGAAAAAAAAGGTATGGTTATTATTATTATTATAGTTTACTATTAATATTGATTTTAATAGGCAAACGTAACGCCATGTGTTTATTTGAAATGCTTGAAAATAATACCAGTTATGCCCAGACAAGTCCGGGTTTGGGGTATTTTTTGTCTTGTGGGTTCTATTCACTGTGATGCATTTATCTTGTGGAATAAACTGGCCTACAGGCGAAAGAGAGGGCAAATAAAACAATTATCTTTTTTTTTTAAAAAATACTGCGGACTAGAGTTTGTGCCCCTGAGCAAACCTTTATAGGTTTTGGTCAAGTGACAATCACGAACAGATCGAGTGGACTCGCTCCTAGAAGATTTTATGCAAATCTTCCCATTTTCATTGGCGAGCAGGGTGGAGGTGTAGCCTGAAAGGCGTGACATCACGTCAGTGCAGCTTTATGAAGAAAGTGCGCTTCTCCTGAAAGGCAGAGTTGCGTCCCGTCTGTTGGCATCATCGGACTTTTAAGTTCCTCAAGCCAAACAAGCTGCGCGGTGCGAAATCGCGACTCAGTGTAAAGTTTGAGCGGTGGTCTCCTGTTTTGCAGAGATTTTTTCGCGAGTGATTTTGTTTTTCTCCTTTGTGGTCGAAAGTTTGGAAATACTTCTTCTTTTTCTTCTTCTTCTTTTTTTTTTTTTTTTTACAAGTGAGTGCGATTTCACTGGCTGCATGAAATATCAGTGGACATTTGGAGCTCTTTAAAGAGACCAGCTTGCCATTTATCATGTCGGCTGAGGCGCATTCACACTTGACACTGCAGAAACCCCCCATGGATTTCGTCAGCGACTTTGACTTGATGAAGTTCGGCGTGAAGAAAGAGACGATGCAGGGGCTGGATCGCTCCTTTCAAAGACCAGACTCCGTCTCCTCCACTCCTGGCAGCACACCTTGCAACTCTGTGCCCTCATCGCCAAATCTCAACCCAAATGACCACAGAAACAACGTCGAAAACAACCAGTTCTGGATACCCAACAACGGGGGCTATCCTCAGCAAAATGTACCCTCAGGCTTTTGGCCTGACACCCCGAAGACGCAATGGAGGCCCTCATCGGAGCCACAGCGCAGCAGGGACATCCATCTGCGCCCCACAGCCACCATCCGCCACCTTTCCCGACGGATTACGATGGGTACGGCCACCTGAACGAGCCGGTCCAGCACTACCCAGGTCTTCCGGGTCACTCAGACATGCAAGGTATCCCCAACAGTCACTGCCAAGACCCCTATCTCAAAGATGACATGGGGTGCGCATCCCCTCAGTCGCCGGAGGCCCAGCAGGTCCTCGGTGCGCACCACCACCTCCACCAGCAGCACAACCGCCACGACAGGCGATCCAACGCCGAGATGCACTTCTCAGACGATCAGCTGGTGTCCATGTCCGTCAGGGAGCTCAATCGGCTTCTCAGGGGCCTAAGCAAGGACGAAGTGATGCGTCTGAAGCAGAAGCGCCGGACCCTGAAAAACAGAGGTTACGCACAGTCCTGCCGCTTCAAGCGCGTCCAGCAGAAACACATTCTGGAGCACGAGAAGACGAACCTGCTGTCGCAGGTCGAGCAGCTGAAACATGAACTCAACAGGCTGATCCGGGAGAGGGACGCATATAAACTTAAATGTGAGAAACTGTCCGGTGCGAACTGTTACCACGAAACGGGGTCTACCAGTGATAACCCATCCTCGCCCGAGTATTTAATGTGAGTTTGTAGATTTCCTGCAGAACTGATTCTTTTCCATGTAGGGAGGCATGCTGGTCGCCTTGCTCTTTATCAGGCAACTCCACGGATTCATCAAGTTTGAGCAAATCTCGGGCATAAGGACACGACTCAAGTAATCGTAACAGATACGCAACAAGTAATGAATAGAAATTTGCAACTAAGCATGCATGCGGGACATGTATGAGATGTCTTTATTTTATACAGGCATATCTGTATTTTGTCTCAGAGGACATACTTGAAATCAGAGGATATTTGCTTTGAACAGTATACACCTATATTGTTTTTGCTTTACTTACTGTTTGATCCTCATTTTGGTGATTTTGCTTTGCTTAGTTTTTTTTGCAACTGGAATTATATTTCATGTTCGTCCTTTCTTTAAATAGAAAGCATCTAGTGGTGGAAATTACACATCTATTGTTTTTATGAAGCTGATTCTGCTGGACAGATGTGTTCCTTATCTGCTTTTTTTTAATATAATACACAATTATGCAAATAATTATGCAGATTTTCATTTTTCATCTACAATGTTCTTTTATTTCATTTACTATGGATCAATAAACCTATTGTGACTTTTTAAAATCATGTTTCATCTTCTGACAAGTAATTGTTTTACCTGCACTGAAACATTCTACTTGCACATTTTTATTTGTCTTTTGTCATCCTGGCTTTTTATAGTTTTTGGAGCCATTTCAACATATCAATAAACATATTCACAATATAAGGGGGGGGGTAAATACTATGAAAAAGACAAAGCCCACTATTTGTACACACTATATAAATTAAGGATGTCTCAGTATTTCAGCTAGTGCATAGTATATATATGAATACAAAAGCAAATTGATTTAAGGCTAAAAGACTACAAGTACATAAACATAAAGAATGTTTCTGCTCTAAATTTCTAATCAAATTTAAAAAACAAAATCCACAAGTTCACATTCCCTACCACAGTATTGCTATTTTCTTATTTAGCCAAAAACAAATCACAGTCAACGTGCGTTAGTTAGTTTCGGTGGATGAAATGAGGAGTGGCTTTCTCTCACTGCCTGACCTTTGCCCGTCATGGAGTACTGCTTCCTGTGGGACCCCAGCATGTGAAAGCACAGGGAGCTAACTAGCCGGGGCTGTGGGGCACAGATAAAATGGAGTGGAAATCAAGCTTCCCCTCTGCTCTCTTCCTCGGACAAACAGATCACCTCTGCATTCATTAACAGAGGAAAAGAGAAACAACAACCACGGCGCGCTGCACTGCACGCTTTTGGCCAGTTTCAACCATTTTTTTTTTCAACTTAATTTTTAAAAAAATTTAAATCATTAAGAGAATTTCCTCAGCACAGACCATTCTCAGTTCAAGACTACAATATTTGGATGACCGTATAGTTCCAAGGCCAGCATGATATTATGTGATAAGTGGTCACATTGTAAATTGAGTTTATAACCTCTGATTGCCTCTGCACAGAAAATCTTTGAGAGGATTTCACTGCTCGTGCAGACTTTGTTACTGTCCTCCCTTTTAGTGAGAGTTTAGCAGGCAGGTGGCTCAGTTAATGGCACCTCGCTTTAATCTGGAAACCAGGTTGTCTTTTCATGTGTGACCCCTGACAGCTTTGACCTCAAACCTTTGTTGAAGCAAAGCAGCTCTGAAGTCGCACCACAGGTGCAAAAGCACTTTCTTTCAGAAAGCAGGCCTAATCGCAGAAGGTCAGGGATATCCAGATGGCTACAGCACTGAGTATTGGTCTTCTGACTTTTAATACTCGTGGAAAGGGTTAATTAGTGGTTATCATTTATAAAATAAGACTATATTTGTAAACAATTGCATTTTTAAAATGAGGTCTCCAAAAGATATTTGTGAACATTAAAACCCATCCAGATAAGTGCCGTCTAAAAAGGAGAATTGATTATTAATTTTTATAGAGAAAAGGCAATTAATTAAATTAGTTGTTGATTAACTTTTGTTCCAAATCAGTATCGTTTGAGGAACATAATCAAGTTAAATATTAAAATGCTGAGTGTTTGATATTAAACTAAAAATGGCCAAAATTAGTTTGCGTGTGTGTGTGTGTGTATTTGTACATGCAGTACTGGATAATTTTTTTGTGCAAGGCTGTCATAATAACGTATACTTGTATATCCTTCCCACGGCGCGCGCGGATGTCTTTCAGAAAGTGTGGCTTTTAAAAGAGAACACTTTGCATTTGGTTGTGTGTTTGCGCACTTGCATACATCACATGTGGATTTCCAAGCAACAGTGGAATAATACAGTAGAACTGTTGGCGAGGAAAGCGGTTTGTGGTACTGTGTGACAGTGTGCAGGGTGCCATTGTAGAAACGATTAGCCAGCTATTTTCCCTTGCATGTGATAGGCTGGTGGGGCCTGATGTGGGAGCCTCGCGCTTCATCCCCCCCTCCCCACCACCACCACGCACCCCTCCCTGCCACCAACACCCTGAGCCCACAGCGCCTGAGGCTGGCTACTGAGTCAGCAGGAGGGAAAGGTGTCTGCACGGCTGTGGCATCAGAACAAGAGAGAAGGCAAATAGCAGGAGAATGATTAAGAGCAGTGAAAACGATTTAGAACAGACATGCTTTCATTTTTTAAAAATAGTGACAAGGAATGGCAGCAAGATGAATGACAATGCCTGCTAAAGAGGAAGAATAATCATGCAGACATTTAAAAAAAATCTCTATTGCAGGAGGCTTATTTTTTATATATATTTCATAGAGTCTAACAATATAAGACACCCAGTCTTAATTTAACTATAACTTCACACACACAGTAGCTCAGGAGGACCGGTGTGCAGCAAAAACACTCAGACGGATTCATCAGAATCAGTTGAACGTGGTGCCAACCTCTTGGCTGAGTGCTAGGGTTTGCCAAGGCTTGGCTGTGTCTCAGACAGCGGACACAGACAGAGGAATGCTGCAGCTACTCACCATTGTGTGCATGGGAGAGGCAGAGGAATGCAGGCTGGCAGGCTGCATACACTAACACCAATGAACACAGCCAGAGGCCTCGAGCCACGAGGAAAGACCGGGCCAAAAGACCCCACAGTGGAACATCTGTTATCACTTCCATCTGTGATATTGTACCCATCTCCTCTTGACAGTGTTAACTTGGTCCAGCGTGGCTGTTTCAACACTGAGTATCTTGTTGGGTAGCTCCTGACTTACTGTAACAGAGCCAGTCAGAGATTAGATATAAAATGGATGTTCTGCTCAATCAAGTAAGAATTATTTGATCAGCTGAGCAAATATTCAAATGCTGCTGATCAATCAGTGAATTCTACTTTCACAGTAATGATTGTAACTAATCCTCTGCGGCTAAATGTCAACTGGCCAGATATTTGGACCCCCACCACCACCACCCACCCACCCACCCCAACCAATAACAAACCATTTCCAGCCCCAGCCAGTTCTTTCTCAGTTGTTTTGCAACAGTAAAGTCTCATACCGAGTGATCATCTATAAGAGCGGCTTCACGTGAAGTGCAGAGCAGAGACTGGGATGGAGGACAGGATGGACGAGGGGCTTCCTCTTTCACTTCCTATATGATGGTCCAGTCAAGTGACTCTTTGTGAGAGTGTTAGCCTGTGTGTTGCAGGAAAACGCAACTTCGATGGCTGTGGTTTCCGCTCAGGATGTCCAGTTGTTACTGCGCACAGTTGTGACACTATGAATCATGCAGTGATCACACACGCACACAGGCATCTCCATGGACATAGCACACATACAGACGTAAATGCAAATCCAGGACGTTCATGTGTGCGCGTGCTTTCGTGCTCTTTCACACACAGACGCAGACATTTTATAGAATCATGTGATTGTGTGACAAATTATTATTTTTTTGTCAGAAGTTTTTTTAAATTTATTTTTTAAAATTTCCTTGGCTCCTTCATAGATTACGACAGCATTTTTCCTTGTTGCCACATCCTGAATGATTCCACTGTAATTATGATTGTACTACTGGTAATGACTAAAGTTATCACATGATGGTCCCTACAGAATTTAGCTGAGTGGATTAATATGTAGCCCCAGCACCACAATAAAGCTTGACTGGCTATCTTATTGACTGTAATAAGGAACCAGGCTTCCTGGGGACGTTGCGTTCATCGTGTTTGTGCATGAACTCCTGGGGATCTGATAGGAAGGCCCTCTGATAAAGTGCTTGTCACGTTCCACTGGACACCACTGAGAGAAGTGAGACAAAGTCCTTTCACATTACAGACCGTGGACTTTGGTTACAGAGCAAAGGGTGACTGTATGTAATAATTATACAGGTTCCTCCCGGCGTGACAGAACCATTATAAAACAGCCTTAGCCTGTTAACAGAGGTGAAAAACAGAGAGGGATCACTGGGATGTACAACAGGGGGTAAAGGAACTGTGCAGCTGATGTGAAAATTATTAATCATTTTACATACATTTCTATAATCAGCATCTTAACTTTCCTTCCTTTCTTGTATACACATGGTGAGAAGAGAAGAGAAGAGAAGAGAAGAGAAGAGAAGAGAAGAGAAGAGAAGAGAAGAGAAGAGAAGAGAAGAGAAGAGAAGAGAGAAGAGAAGAGAAGAGAAGAGAAGAGAAGAGAAGAGAAGAGAAGTCTTTCCCTTTCATTCCCTGCAAGGATTTCCTGTTCTGTTTTATGGGGGTCATACAGCTGGCAGGCGCCCTCCTGTTTCTGTCCATAATGATGACAGGCCTCCATTAGTGCACAGTAGAAACACGAGCTACAGAGGTTAAGTCAGGCTCTTCCCCCCTGACAGCCTCTTCCCTTTCCACTGCCCCTGGACCCCAGTACATAACCTACCTATCTAGGGAAGATAATTGTAGCTCTCAGTTGCTGTTGACAAAGCTTTGCCGATTAAGGGTCAACTGTTGCTCAAACAGCAGTATGTTTAGCACAACCTGGAAAGTGGGTCCAGTCTCCAGGGACATTATGGGGTCTCTGGTCTATAACATACTTGCATCCGGGAAAAGTAAAGGGGTTACTCTGGTTTTTGGGAAAAGCCCTGCAGATGAAAAAATAAACAGTTCTGGTTGCTGTGAGGAAATGAAAGACAAGAAAGCACTTTTTTTTTTTTTGGCCTTTGGTGAGTGTGTTAAGGAGCGGGCGAGCATTTCATATTTTTGAGATCGTGTCACTGTTTCACTTTGAGCTTAAAGGAACGGCAACCTCAAAAATGCAAAACATCAAACATCAAAATATATCTTCTAGAAAAATAACTGGATTGATGAGATCTAGAACTGACAGCGATTACAGCTGTCACTGCACATGCCCAGTTCAACACCCTTCTTCATAAGTTTCTGTGCGTGTTGTTGACATGAGAGTACGGCAGTGGTGTCACACATTTGGTGAAGTCTAAGAGGCCTCCTTGGAACTGGGTGTGTCACTCTCCCACTAATGTGTCACGTTAACATCTAGCTAGTGTCAAAACTCTTCCTTCATGTTTCACAGAAGGCCTCCGCTGAACTTCGGGCCATATTGTTTTTCCTTCTGGCTGATTTTAGCACCACTGTCTGCCATATATGCAGCTGGAGGACTTGGCAGAGGACCGTTCACACACCCATCGCACGCTTTGATTCTTTGGCCATCTTTGTCATCATGTTCGATGTGAAGCCTCAGCTAAAATAACTGAGGAGCAACTTACTGTGTGCTGTGGTCAGAGTGTCAAGGAGAAAAGCTTGTTATTGGGCAACCCAGAGCTTATAAGGGATCTATTTAAGGGGATGCAGGCCTTTATCCTACAGTGAACCCATGTACTTGTTTGCTCTGTTTGTGGCCAAGATACAGGAAGTACTTTGTTCTGGCTTCTTTAATAGAAGGAAAAAAAAGCCCCAACTTCTCAAAAAAAAAAAAAATTAAATGAAAGGTTACAAAGAAACAACAAAGTTTACTGGGCGTGTGATAAGAAATGCCTCTGAATTTAAGATATAGTTTGCTCGCTATAAAGCATATGAGGCTGGCAGCAGTCACATCAAGCTAACAAGTCTGATTCTTTAACCGTGATCCCGGCAAGCAGAAGTAAAACTTGCATGATGAACAGCAATGAATGCACACAACGCATGCAATGAATATAACTTGCAGCAATAAAGCACTATTAACAGATTTCTTTCACTACGAAACAGTGAAAACAGTGGGGACACATTCCCAACTTCATATCAATATATCGAAATTGTTAGTTAGCAGATGACTGTTTAACAAATCCCGCTGATATAAAGCAATTCATTTGGAGCCTTCGGTCTTAATATTCACTCCTCTTTTTACTCCATATAAAGCAAGATTAAATCTTTATCTGCAAAATTATTCACTGTGTTCAACAGCTAGCTGATTGTCTGCACAAGTAGTGTGCAGCTACCTTGTACACCAGTAGAATAATTTGTAGAGCGTTTCAGTCTACCTTAGAATGGTTCAGATGTTTGAGTGTGGACCAAAGTGGTGGTCTGACTTTGACATCCCTTAAGAAAACTATTGATTACAGTAGGTTTAAGAGTTTTTGTGAAGCTGCCCCAGGTCCATTCAAAACTTTCTCAAGCAGCGTCTCTTATTATTATTATTATTATAAAATGCAACTGATTTTTACTGATGTTACAAGTTAACAAAGAGTGGTAGGAACCCACTGAAGTAAGAAGTTGCACATTTTTTAAAAGCAGCAGCCCAGTGAGAGAGAACAGAATATGAACAGTGTAAAGGAACACACCGCCCACACGTGGCTGCACAGTTATTCTGCAGCACCTCCGAACCGTATAACAACGGGAGCTCGTGCCCTCTGACATGTAAGCCCAAAAAACTCAGCCTGTGTATCAGGTTGAGAACTGCTCAACTTTTCTGTGAATCCCCCACCTGCGTGCCTCACGTAGGTTTGCACCGTCTTTCTGAGAACAGATAAAACGTCACAAAATCCAACAAATGAGTGAAAACGATACCATGACAGACACTCAGACTGATAACTTCAAAGCCCAGAACAACAAAGCTCTTAAAATGGGTTTCTGCAGCTCTTTGCTGCTCCGCGTTTGAGTGTGTCAGCATCAAGTCTCTTTTTTTTTTTTTTTTTTTTACAGGCAAGGTCAAAAGGTCACCATAAGTCTGCGAGTGACAGCAGTAATGGTGAGTGGGGCTATATTTAAATCCCATGGAGGGGAACAGCCTTGGCTCACGTGTGGACCCCGCTCATCCTTTTTTCCACACAAATCTGAAACTGCTTCTTTTTTGTCAAGTTGCCTCAAATAAAACTGCCAGTGTTCTCATGATCACAATTATTTTAAGATGCTGATTGTGTAATCATTCACCGAATTATCAGTTATCCAGAATTAAAGGGGAACTAAATGTTATGATTTCTAAACCAAGCTTTGCACAAAAATTGAGGACATTTGTGTTTGATGCTGCTGCTCAGCCCACAAAGGCATTTTCCTCACAAATGTGGCAGCATTTATGGGGGAAATAAACATGCTTTCAGAGTAGGTGCAGAAAGAGTAAAGTATCACAGCCTGCTCAGTATAGATTTTATTGACCTGGGTGACAAAGTGAACTCTGTCATTAAAGATTTATTTGTAATGTCCTGTTGAGGAGTCCAGTAGCTTTGTCGTCTCAATGGATCTGCAGACTGAATGTGTTGATTTTGTTTTGATGAAGACAGGCTGCGGTTCAACAGTACAAGCGGCGGAAAGCAGGAGCATTGGACTTTCCCACAGAACCAGCAGAGAAGACTTTGAAATAGCTTCTCTGAAGCTTTGTCAAACCCCAATTACCTGATAAATCTGCCAGAAGCTGCGGTGTCTCTATAAGAACTTGATTTTTAAAAGTATGTGTGGTTAAACAGATCTTTAGAGGACTAATCCTCTGACTAAGAGTCAGTGTTTCATGTGCAGAAAACACCTCAAGTGGTCAAATCAACGAGTGCATCCCAAATCTGTCACATAAATGAGATTAATGAAAAAAGTGTGGCAGATAGATTGTATGCTGTTGCCCTTTCACTCTTTGTGTTTTCAAACTAGTTAACCCCCGGGGCCACTTTGACATGCATACCTATCTGTGGTGCTATCTCTTTACAGTACATCTGTGTCAGCAGTGGGCTGAGGCCGGAGCATGAGAAATGGAGGCGAGCTTAGTCCTCAGTCCCACAGATAGGGGCTGTGTACTTAACTGTAAACAGTGTGTGTGTGTGTGTGTGTGTGTGTGTGGTACGTGCATGTGTCTATTTCCATCTGTTTTCATCAACTCTGAAACGGTGGCATGACAAGTCTTCCCACAGGAGCGGCAACAGTGTAGAGTTGCCATCCCGCACCTTCCTCCTATCTTCACCTCACTTGATGACACGGGCCTTATCGCTGCATCTACTGGGCCAGTTAGTCGTTCCTCTTTGTTCAAAGATTAAGGGATGTTGCCGCAGCCAGTGTGAGCCACAGAACGCAAACTTGGGAGATTTGTGACATGCAAGCGACACCGATCTTTTTCTCTGTGAAGAGGCTATATTTTAGAGTCAAAGAGTTATTCCAAATCTTCTCATCAGGAGATGGCAGGGATAAGCAGGTTCTCTTAATTGAATTACCTTTCTGGTGGCTATGATGAACTCCCTCTGACTCCTAAATATGGAAATATCTCCTCTTGCTCCACACTGCATTAAATCATGTTTCTGTTTGGCCTCTAGCTGTTGGGGAAATAAGTGGTTTGTTAGATCAACATTGAGAAACCTATTGAAATTTTAATTCTTAGCATAATAAATATTACAGAGGCACAAGCCCTCTGTAATATTTCACGCCAACTTAAAGCCAGAATGGAATAAATTTGATCCTGTTTTGCTTTAGCAAGACTCCAAAAATATTTCACAAAAGCACTGACAGCATCAAAGAGGTGATGCCTTCACTCCATAGTGTGCCGCCATTACAAAGAGAAGTTGACCTTGCCTTTGGCCTTTTGGCTGTCTGACAAAGCAATCCCCATGCTGTAGTGCAGTACGGCTGTCCTCTAAATGAAAGTAGCTGAGAGGCGAAGGGCAAAGAGGCCTATGGAATATCAATGTGCGATGCTCTCAATTAAGATTAAAGCTTCGAATGGAATCCTATGGAGCCGCTTCCCTAAGAAATGCTTGACATTTTACCCTTGCTGACTCTGGATAAAAAAAAAAAAAAACAGTGTCCTGCACCACCAGTACCACCACCATCGCTAACTAGCTGCCCCTCCTCAGATACAGCGCGCCTTTTGCTGAATTCATTCTGTAGATATTGACTTAGGCTGCAGTCACACTTCTGAGAAATAAGTGAAATGGATCATCTTACTGCCAGTGGATGATAAGAATACTGAAATATGAAAAAGCGTCTGGATCAGCAAAATGACAAACCATGGGGGGAAATATGAGGCAGTCACGATAAACCCTTAGAGACAAATTCCCTACAGCTAGACGTGAAAATGAGGCGAGGAAAGAGTGGGGCAGCGAGGGAAAAGAGAATATACATACCCAACATTTTAATGCATGTTTAAAACAGAGCTTTGTTAATTTAAAATACATGTATCCTCTCAGTGCTCAAAAAGAAAATAGAATGGGCAGACTGTCATGTAGGTGGCTTTTATCCCACATGAAACAGCAGCTGTAAGATTTATCCAGTAAGCAATA